>CM055272.1:38420015-38463704 GCA_029237695.1 Conchocele bisecta
TATGAGTGTCGAATTTGTAATGTACATAGTGTTAACAAACAATAATAAAAAGTCATGCAGAGCATGATGTTATTAGCCGATCAAATCAGGGTAAAGTGCATCGAACATATGTAGGTGTCTCTGGTAACATTTTCAATGGTAAACTATTTTCGACCACAGTTCTGTACCCAGCGTTGACATTTTTCTCGATTTTGTGCAGGTTTTGGAAACCCGTTCCCAAATCCATCCAATAGCAGCAATGCCATAGCAGCAATGTTTTGTTGTCACCATTATGTTGCGAAATATTCCAGCGTAACACCTATACTGTATGCTCTATTTATCTACAAATTACACTCCGCAATACACAAAGTTGTAGTCACTGTGTGTTTGTCCGAATTCTGTGGCAGCAAGCGAGTGGGCGAAGCTACCAGAGCTATATATATCTAGCGGTTACAGTGTCATCTAAAAATAGACGCAAGCTCCTGCGTATTCAGGCACATGCCCAGATTGGCCTAATGTGCCCCATCCGTGATTTTTTGCGCGATGTCGGGCGCAAGACAATCAATAATTTGCGGTATTGACAATAATTAAGGGGGATTGCCGCAATCGCGCGTGCTGGATGCATCCCTGCCATCCCTGCATGATACGTAAACAAAGTTCGCTATGAAGGGCAATTCTTCGTTTTGATTGGTGGAAAATTTTGTGAATATTAACTAGCGTCAAATGACGCGCATACGCGATCCAATGGGATAAACCCGAGATGCTGGGATAAACCCGAAAATGCTGGGGTTGCTAGTAAGGAGATTTTGAGCAGAGGTCGATTATAAATTAGCCGAATAAACACATTGTACGCGATTATACGTGGCTGAAACTTGTTCTGTTTAATAAATAAAAGCTTTAAATTAGCCCAATAATCGGCGTATGTTGGCGTATATGGCCATTAGAGCCAACTATGGACTTCAACAACAATAACTTCCGGGTTAAATCTCTTCCGCGTTCAGCTCATTACGTATTCAAAATTGTGTTATTTGGCTATAAGTAAAATTTTAAACGGAGATAATTGCCAAAAATGCAAACTTTATCGGTTGATGCAATTTGGAAGTGATACAGAAAAATTCGCGTTCGTAGATTACCGAATAGCGGAGAAAAGGGTTGCTACAAACTTTTTCAGAATTCGATGAATAACCAATATATTAGCCGATCTATAAATAGATCGGCTAATAATGAATGATTTATCTTCATATATATTCAAATAAAAAAATCTGGCAATACTGTTTTGGGGCCGGTGTGTATTATATCCAGTACATTAGTTTTATATTGCCTGATGATCTTTGACCACCGCCGCCGGACACGCACCTCACACACCGATGATGCGTATTGAGGGAGCAACTATTATTGCGCTGCTGATTAGCTCCTCCCTCACAGGCCCAAAGCGTAGGGTAGTAATGTTGGTTTATTGTCGTCGGTGCGATCGGAAACATACATACTATACAAAATCCTTGGTTTTGTGAATTATATAAATTGTCTTGTTTTACATACACGATGAAACGCTTGAATAGTAACGTTGTTTGAAGGTATGAGGTGTCACCACTCGTATGGCACGTCTCGGTCAGTCGGTTCATATGTTTGGAAAGCCAGATCTACATAAACCTTAATAAGTATTGCTACCTCTAAATAATTAAAGCTAACATTAAATACTGAGAACTAATTAATTATTTAAAGAGCTCTACACATGATTTGGAGCTAGCTGTAAATATTTAATGCTTCAGAACATGTGTGGATGGCAGAAACAATTCATATGGCCTTTATATGAATGTCGTTGTCAAATAATGGACGCATATAAATGATAATACATGATATAACATAGGAATTAAAGTCTTTGAAATCAGTTTAGACCAAGATTAGCCTGTGCATCTGTACACTCTGAACATCGCCTACACTGCGGTCAGTCTCATCCATGAACAAATGATATTTTCCACAGATTATATGTATGAACATTGCACATCAAACAATAAATACAGAGCGTAAAGTTTAAGGACACATGGTTATCGCCCCTGATATCAGTGTGGAAATGTGCGTCTGATATAAAATGTATCATAATGCCAATCAATACGTGGGGTAATGGTGATTGAATGTTTATTTTACCAGACAATGACATATCTACAGAATATACAAAGCTATCTGTCTCCCTATATTATAACCTGTTGAGTGGGCATGTACCTTTAATATCTCAGCATTATACTACTGGGCGAGTTTCACGCGATACAGCGGAGGTACCCAGGATAATTGAATAGCAAGACCTGTCGATGTCCTCGTAGATTTTATCCGTTTAGGAGTTATTGCGAGAAAACCTACATTTGCTGGAATAAATGAAAGATGCCTAGCCATGGATTGGTGAATGTGCAATAGTATTACATGTCAACGCCACTATATGCGTGTGCGTGTCTTTTTGGTGAATGTAAACTGCATTTTCTACCGAATGCACCCCATCTTTCCTTCTTTCAGCAAAATATAGCGTTTTGGTCAAATATACGATGACTGGAACATCTGCGCTTTATCGTGTCAAAATCGCTTCAGTAGTTGTTGAGATATTAAATAAAGTATGGTCTGAAGTGGAGGACTTTTATTTAAGTTACCTAATTCAGTTGAGCCCGAACAGCACCTGCCCATGATGTATTATACCCACATAACCGTGTAGTTGCGTTATATAATAGCACTTTATTTTCAGTCTGTCTTTTTTTATTTGCGAGAAATAAAATGTTATTGCATAGCACTATGTACATGTGTAAGATCAGCGACTGGAATTATAGTGTATGTATTAATACAGTGGACCCTCTCTAACCCGGATACCACGAAAACACCTGTGATTTTATGGTTGATGAGTTATTGGCCATTTATCTCAGGTGACACTGTCTGTTCGTGATCACATAGCACACAACTATCGCCAAGAATGATCAGATGCCTGATGTAAAGTGAAACCTCGCTAAACCGGACACCCTGAGGATCTCCCAGGGTGTCCGGTTTAGAGAGATTTTACTGTATATGCTTCACCAATATATACATGTATATATGCATATGTACGTAATACGGATACGTGTACTGCTGTTTGTTACTACATCACGTACATGCTTCATTTTATTTAGTCACAGGCCGTTGATTATACTGATAAATTGTAAGTGTGTAACCCAAAACCTTGTCATAGAACCTACAACCCTTAACCACATATCGACAGTTAGCAAACACTCATTTAAACAGTTTTAATATACGTGTATGTACTGGATCTAAGCTATATATAACACCGTATCTTGAAATTTACGTCGGAAGTTGAAGCAGATTACAAAGCTACGTATGTATATGCGATTTCTCGTTATTACACTCTAAGACTTGCCAGTTACTTGTACGGGTTTTGCACATGTTTCATTTGTATTACAGTCAAAATAAAGTTATTTGAAAACTTTGATAGCCTCGACAAATCTACAATGTGATTGAACATATTTCAAAGATTCACTCGAATATATCTAGCTAGCCGAAAGTTGGATTGAGTGCATACATTATGCAATTATTATTCGAAAGAGTGGACCAGTTATCCATAGACTGGTTCACTCAATCCATCGATGCTGCCTCTCCGTTACATTGATTTATCACCCATCGGGAGACAGATTCGCATAAGCAACTTGCTGTCTTCTGAATCCCATTCATATTTCCTTGAGTATTGCTCGTGATGTACATCATGTACATATAATGTAACATAATATGAATAAAATATGTTTATACTAAATGTAAATATCTTAAAAGATAAAATCTGAAATATCATATAAAACACCTGATACAATGAAGGTAGGCATAAATGCATACCAATGCTGGCTGCCAGGCAGAACGACACATTTATTCTCGCGAATTTATTTCGCAGAAAATATATACGTTATGTCCACACTGTACTCATAAATAAAAGCAGTACACATCTATCAATGCATTAGGTTATATATTATATGTACATTATGACACATAGCTCTTTCATTCTTTGTCCTCTCTCACTAACTTTACTCTCTCTTTCTATCCGAGTTTTCTTTTCGTACATTATGCAAATATATATGTACAGCATGATGATTGGTCTGTACCTATGCACATATACCTGTATACTTATCGCCATTGCTATTAAATTGATATAGTGTTGAAATACTGGGGTGAGGGCTGTAACTAATGTTGTGAGAACTTGTAGCCTAAGCCCATTGTACTTATATGCAATACACTATGTTTAAACAAAAATTATATAAATAAAAGTAATACGTCCGTGGGAGAGTTATTCTGAAATATAGGTTAAAGCTGTCAAATCACTTATGTCTCTCCAATCATAATTATGATCGTTGTATATAAGTTGTTAACAAACTTGTCTGTTAACGTTTGTAAATACTTTATACGTAATGCTAATCCGAGTCTATTTGGAAATTCAAACGTTTTGTTTTGTCACCATCAATTCTATAGATCATCCAATTTGTCTACATACCCAATGTCAAGGTCAAATTACATTGAGTTAACTTTTTTATGAGTTAACTTTTTTACGTCTAAAGTACCACATGCATACACATTTGGACCATTAATAAACTCTCGGACTATCAAAAGCCCCTGCGGACTCAACAAGCGGGCTGCAGGCCATCTAATATGCACAGTTGACAACGTAACGTAACCGGCTGCCATCGTAGACACCATATGAGCCGTGTCGCGAGAAAACCTGTCTTCTGGAAATTATTGGTCAAATTAAAATTTTGTTACTATGACAATGGTATTTATATGATGAATTTAATGCTTTTCATTTGATCATGATATCTGCGATATTCATTAATATATTATAGTTTATACAACGCCACTATGCAGGTCGTTTGAGAAAATGAGACGTCACGTAAAGGCCACGTCAAACGACGTTACATTATATATAGTAAATACGAATATTGGTTGAGCCTTAGACAGCTTTATTGGGGCGAGCTTTAGCGAGCCGCTATAAAGTTGTCGGGGCGAAACCGAATATATGTTATATTCTACGGCACTAATCATGTATTTAATGTATACCGCATACTAAACGTAATTGCTTGAACGTGCATGACGTCATGTTTTGACATCATTCCCTCGCCATGCGTCACAAATCCAGTGACGTGATTCAAAGCAAAATGGTGCGTCCACGCTAGGTAGATTCGGTATTGTATCTGATTAAATCTCCGATTTATTTACGATGCGCTTCAGTATTGGCTCGAGTTAGACTACACAGTTGGCATAGTAAGCATTGCAATCATAATGGACATGTCCGTGTCGTTGGTTACGTCGCATATACTGTAAAAATGGACAAAATTCAGCTGCACCGACAGCGACTTCGATTTTAAAATTCGCCGCCATCTTGAATTTGCTGTTGAGACTAATATTAGGCTACTTCAGGTATAACATACATATATAAACAGCATTTATTCAACCCCCTTTATTATGCTTTTCAAATAGTCATGGTCGTGAAAATAAGTGTAGTGTGTCTTATTTTCATGTTAATTTCAACTAAAAAACATATTTATCACATCCTCATGCACATACCTTGCACACCAGCTGTGTTAATACAGAAACAACGCCAGGAAGTTTGTCAAAGATATGGTAACCCGAGTTAATTCGAAAGTTTCAACAAAACCGTGTAGACACAGGTGAGCCAACTTATAACGAGCCGTGTCATCAGAATCTGCTCTATTTGTAAATATTTTTTAGATTTCATAATAAATACTCGTAATTTTCTTTCCATAATGCAAATTTTCTATTTATATTATCACAATACACACTATTGTATTTTATAAAAATCCGAAGACTTTATATTTTATTTTACTTGATATGTTTACTATAATATACTGTGATACACAGGGGAGATACTTCATAAATTAAATGAGTTAAATGCCAGTAATCACACGTTGTGCATGTGTGGATGCGTCAATCCATCCGTCCGTCTGTGCATGTCTATGACCAACTGTACAGTTAATCCACCAAGTATTTGACATTCCGAAGATTCCTGTGGATATGATATTAGATTTTTAAAAGTTTGTCCATACTGATATTGTTTCATTGGCAATGCTGCTACAACCTTTGACGATTAACACGTAACCCCCTAAGTAACTGAAATTAACTGTTTCATGTTAAGTTTGAGACTTGCATTATGCAGAAAAGGGGATCGTTTTGCAAAAAATAAAAAATATCCTCAAGTGGTGCAGATCACGGTCCATGATACTAATGTCTCCAACATATGTTGCCTTGAAATATCATCCCACCGTATCTATTTCTTATATTAACATGACACACACGTCAATATGCATCCAGATTTAAGCTTTTCATATTCAGACAACATAAATGTCAAATGTTCACGACATCGTACCGCTTACAGCTGTACTTGGACCACCTGCTGATAAAAACGGACCTTACAATATCTGCAATAAATGTAAGATCGGCGACCCATATCATGTCGGTAATTGAGAAAGGATTCCCTAGTGAATTAATGGCTGACATCCTATGTTCTGATCAGACGGTGCATATGCACATATGAGACATCATAGCATCCATGGCTTTGTTGTTTTTGCAGGTAAAGGTTGCGCTAAATGTTAATTTTATACATTACATGTATATTAGAAAGAAATAATTGAGCAATAACCTGAAAATTCGCGTCGAGTTAACCAGATCTGAAACATATAGTTGTGCGGGAGATCGGGCCCAGGCTACAACGGTCTACAAATATGCTGCCGACCATCTGTATGTAAATACAAAATTTAGTTTACACAGAGTTTTCACCTGTAAATGGTGGTCGATAGCAGTTAATGTGGACAGTTATCTGTAAACTGCGTCAAAGAAAATATTATATGTCACAATAACGGAACATAAAAAACACATATCAATAACAGTCAAACATTTGTATATGTGATATCAGCAGCAAAATAATAACAGAAAATTACCCTTACGCCATTATTGTTAATAAAAACATAATAGAAGATGTGCCCGTTTCGAATAAAAATGGTGGATTTCGATCGTACGACCGTTAGTACGGCAGTCTAACGATCATCCAATACATTCTCAGAATTTTCAGTTTCGTTTTTTTCACACACATACGCCTGTTTATAGATATATTCTGTTCGTTAGATAACTTTAACACAACGGAACAAACCTAACATGGAGGTCTGACAAACGTCGATAATTATAAATCTCGGCTGAAATTACGTAAGCTAAGTTCACGACGTCATATTTTGTGACGTCGTCAGACTCCCGAAGACAGGTTTTCTCGCGACGCGGCTCATATTATTTCAAATATTAACCTATTGAACCTTTAGTAATAATAACGGTAGTTCCCTAGATTGAAAGATTAAAACTCCATTTAAAAGAACTGTGAAGAAAATGCAACTTTTACTTATTTGTCGGCGATCTTGGCAGCCATCTTGGATATTTGAAAAGTGAAGAGACTCTCAGAAGTATTGGAAAGTGTGCATGTGATCATTATAGTCACCTGGTCACCTGTATGTGCTTAATCGCGGAACTGCTGGAATAGTGACTCAATTATACACTTATTTAATTAAGAACATGTTGTGCCTACTGTGTGGGCATGTACCTTTAACAATGATAACCATATAATATAACAGGCAATACGGTATACATTGGCATGATACGTAATATGACTGAAACACAACGAACTAGTTGTTTACTCGGAAACCGACGTACACTCGTGTATTGTATCAGGCTATGCAAACATGTACAATGGAATATCCTATTTATTACATTTCTGAACAACCATTTTTTTTCGAAAACAAAAATGCATTTTATAATGTTTCGGAGGCGTTTGCATCTGCGTATAAATATTTGTGGGCGGTTACTATTTTATAACGACTGCGGGAGAGTGCCCGCGCGTGATTACGGGTGTTCTCTTCACGGTGTATTATTAAATAATTTTGTAATTTGAAAATATCGGGTTTTCTCTCACAGATAAGTCCATGCATCCAGTAGCTTGAAATGTACTAAATACGCATATCCCAGTCTCACTGCTTTCACGGACGCTTCAATGGCTGACGTCGCATGACGTTACCAAATGACGTCAGTGAAATGTCACACTGTGAACAAGTCCACATTATTGTCAATTAAAACAAGTTATTTTGCCCATCCTCTAGTGTAAAACTTCACCTGATAAATATAATTCTCAGATATCACCGCGTCTGAATAATCCATGCCGTTGAGTATTTTATAGTCATGGAGAAATAAAATTGTACTATAAATTCGCCACATGATCAATGAAAACCACTACCATGCACACATATGTTAAATCCAATCATGTTTGGCAAACATCTTGTGATTTTTCACTTCCAAAGAGGTCATTGTAAATTTATAAAACATATTGTATATGTTTGAGGTGTTCGTTTCTGAATTTTCTTCGAGTTGCTAGATGCATCTGGCAACTTGAAACAAAATCAGAGACGAACATCTCAAACAAAAGAAAAGAAAATATATTTCAATCAAGAGTGCCGTAAGTCACAAAATACGCCCGTGGAATATGGGCCAGACAGCGAAGATGCAGACAAGTGAAACTGTCACCAAGGCAAGAAACATTAATGATAATTTGAAATTCTACAGCTGTATAGCATAATTTCTTCCTCTCATTGGTAGAGATGTGTAAAGTGGAAATTATATAGAATTGAATACAAAAATGTAGAAAAAAAATGGCTATGTTAAAAAGATGATATTTTTGTTAAAAAATAATTTTCCGGCATAAAAACACCAAGGTGCACATCATCTTCAATATCTGTAGAAGATGTGTGCATAGTTTCAGATCGATCAACTGAACGGTTCCAAAGGAGTTGTGTACGCAAACTATGTACCCTATATAGAATTGTATAGAAAAATGTAGAAAAACTGGCAAAGCTAAAAAGGTGATATATTTGTTAAACAAAATTTTTTCGGCATAAAAACACAAAGGTGCACATCTTCAATATGTGTAGAAGACGTGTGTATAGTTTCAGATCGATTGACAGAACGGTTTCGGAGAAGTTGTGTACACAAACTATGCACTTCTTCTGTTCGCCATTATGCGGATATCAAGTTTATCAGGCTCGGCACGGAAACGGTAGGAATTCATCGGCGAGCCTCAGAACGTATACGGGTATCCTAGCCTGGCCTGATAAACTTAATTTAAACTAATTATAAGTCGAAAATGGGGAGGTAATACATCAAAAAGTCGAAATTCACTTTGCGCATCTACACACAATAAGGAAGACACACACCAAGGTTCAGGTCTCTAGCTATTACGGTTAAAATGTTTTACTTCTTTCAAGGCAAAATTGAGAGATTGTAAGTCAACAGATGGGAGATAATCCAGGGCAGGGGTCGAATACAAAATCAAAGTTTTATGTGTGCATCTACACACCACAAGGAAGGCATCCACCAAGTTTCAAGTCCCTAACTATTACATTTAAAACGTTTTACTTCTTGCAAGTCAAATTTGTGAAATTCCAAGTCGAAAAGGGGGAGCTAATCTATAACCGGGGCCGAATCAACACATTTATTTCACTTTGCGCATCTACACACCATTAGAAAGGCAAACACCAAGTTTCAAGTCCCTACTTCTTACGATTAAATAGCTTTACTTCTTATAATGTACGTGGCGGACTAACGACGGACGGACGTACGGACGGACTGCCGGACCGACACCCGTATATCATTTGTTTTCAAAACGTTTGTATACAAATACTGGTCAGGTGTTCGATATATTCATGGTGTCTTATATGACTTGTATTACGTATTCACAAATCACCGGAAAGATATAACAGCAGTCTGTAGTACATTCAATGTACTACGGTGGCACAGAGGGGACATGTAAATATTTTCTTTTATTTTTGCGTGCGCACGCGATATTTATTACGTACACACACGATAGTCTTTGCGTGCGTACGCGATAGTTTTTGCATCTCACCATCTGTCTGTCTGTCAAGTTTTCCAGTCTGCTATACAACTTCTTTACCCATTGATCGATTGGTTTGATACGCCATGTGCATGTTTATCATCATCATCCATATTTTCATTTCCCGCCTCACCCATGTTCCCCCATGACCAAGGTCAAGTGTCAATTAACTTGACAATTTCATAGTGAGTAGATGCGTTTCTCCATTCTCCAATAACTTCTTTACCGTACTAGCGATTGGCTAGAAGATTCATGTACATGTGTCTCAACATTCATATTATACTGATGTTCAAAAGCATCCTTTTTAAGTGGAACTGTCAATTTTAGTATAATATGTTGATGAACCCATCTGGTTGTCAGGGGACGTGTTACAGATACAAAATGTAGTTAAGAACTGTCAAACTTACAGCAAACATTTGCGAGTGTACGTTTAAACATCTCAAAATGTATTGCAGATACACCCTTTTAATTAGCCAAACTCATGTAGAGAATATCTTATACTAGTAGCTGAGCTTTGAAATGTATTGTAATAATTGATTCTTAAGAAGAGTATGAAAAGTAATGTCACTCTCAGTCCATTGTCTACCCCCGGCATACGAAGTATGTCGTGGCGTGTATAGTTTTCATTCGTCCTGCCGTCCGTCCGTACGTTCCACGTTAAAGTTTTCGGGTACCCATTATCTCTGCAACGGTAAGTCTCATTGACTTCAAACTTCATGTACTTCCTGATCATCATCCATATTTTCATTACATACCACACCGATACGGCCTCCATGTCCCAAGTCAAGGTCAAATTACAAAGCTAAGCATACTACATATTAATATACTTTGATAAACACTGTGTCGGATGAGCCATAGCACATGCACTCTTTAACACGAACACTAGAAAATAATATTCAATTGTGCCATGTGTACAGGTTGTTTATGACAGTTTAATGATAACACTTTTAGTACAATAATTTCAAAAGATAAAAATTTCTCTGCTTTAAAAGCCATTCTTCATCAATGCATACTCCAACATGTATCAGAGAAGCAATGTACATAGCTTAGTTTAAAATAAACTTCTGCATATACCGATACATTTCAGATAGTATTCCCTTCAACAGTTTCTATAATATACTGAATTCGTGAAATATACAAACATCATTCCACGATGTGAATTCCCATCCCAAACACTTTAAAACCACATATATATTGCGGCGTCATACGAATACTAACATACAATGTGGTATTAACATTGCCCATAAAACAAGGAAAATAATACCACCTATTGCGCCAATCAATGTATATCACTCCAGATGACGTGCATTCACATAATATCAACTAAATGTATAAAGTAGAAGCAGATTAATGTTCATGTACCGCACTTTGTTTATAAAGAATATTTAGTCTCAGGAAATTGTGGAAAAATAGAGAAATATCATTTAGAGGAGAGAGAATGTCTGTTGGAAACTGACGTCAGATAGACGTCAGGTCGACGTCAGATTCTCACGTCTAAACAACTATCATTTTAAACCCAAGTACGAATCCAGCATGCATACGGCACAAGTCCTGCTGTATATACATGCCGAATATCAAGCGGTTCAGAAGTTAATGCGGAAATGAAAGTGCCTATGGACGGACGGACCGGGTGAACACTATATGCCCCAACAACTATCGTTGCGGTGCCATAACAAGAGGACAACTAAATATACATGAACAGCCGAACCACGTAATGGGTTTATTAACTATACACGTCTCACAATCTTTCAACTCATGATTACACAACTAAATGAAATTGTGTGTTGTCCCTCTTCGTCCCACCACCACCTCATCTGGCTGTTGCATACTTCAGGGATGCAGCCATTTCTGCCCTCTTCACCGTTTCAGTTTCCGGGAATATTTTGTTCGAGCTCTCTAAAATGAGTCAAACATGCACAATTACTTGGAGAACAGGATGTTGCTAATACATAATAATCATGACGGCTCTTGAGAGTTTAGAAATAGAGGGTAAATGTTTGTTATTTTCTGTTAGACTGTGCACTAGTATATTTTAATCAGTTTCTTTGTTTGTTTATTGGCGTTTAACGGTCTATTAACAGCTAAGGTCATCTAACGCCGGGTCAATGGGTTTAGTACTAAATCCAATATATTACCTGTACAAGGACATGTGCATGTTCAAGTACAATCCCAAAATTGAATATTTACAATAAACAAGAAGTGATTCAGCGACCTTGTGACGGTCAAAAAATGTCAATTTCAAGTGAATGGTGGCATGTGTGTTGTGTTCCAAATGCTCACATGTATCCAGTGTCCAAATATTGAAGCAATCCATCATGTAATATAAATAGTATACAGTGATGAATTTTCTTTTGACGTAAAATATGGCTATGTGTTTCCGTAAAAATGTGAAGTTACAAAAGATCAATACCATGTTAGTGCGGACATAGATGTGCTCACAATGCTCACATGTATCAATTGTCCAAATATTGAAGCAATCAGTCAAGTAATATTAGAGTTGCATCATGATGAAGAAACTTGTACAAACTGATTGATGCAACCAATATGGCTATTAATATGTGTTTCCACAAAAATATGAAGGTACAAAAAGGTCAAGGTCATGTTAATGGCGGCATGAGTGTCTTCGAAAGGCTTACATGTATCAATTGACCAAATATTGAAGCAATTTGTCGAGTAATATTAGAGTTACATCATCTTGTGTTCCTAACCACGCCCCTAAGCTCTCAACCCCTAGTAGACGTTGGCCCGGACGAATGGACGGACGGCCGGACTATGAGGCATGATATTTTTAAATATTTATACTAATTTAAATGCGTCACGTGCAAAACTAATATTTTCGACTGATTATAAAGTATGTTCATTGCATAACTACAGAGAATAAATAGTAGTGTCCGTTAACATTTTGAGAACACGGTTATCACTTCTGATATCAATGTAGAAATTTAAGTCTGATATAAAATAGCAGAGCAGTCCGTATCATTTGTTTTTCCAGCGGAGGTCCCAGATTGGGCAAATTCTCTACCGAAAAGATCCATTGGGTTAGTATCGAGTCCAGCTCTCCCTCCTCGTCGGTCACAACCCTCCGGGTCAGTCTTTTGCCGTCGGCCTTGCTGCTCTGGGTCAAGTTCCCGAAGAGGCTGCAGCCCTGGTCGAGGTTCGCTTTGTTTCTCGAAAGCAATGATGGCATCGCGGATTTTCAGGTGGGGGTGTAAACAACCCGACTCTGCAAGGAAAGCAAACAGCTGCGTCAGGGCACAGCCCTGCTCGGTGAAATGCTTCCCAAACCAGGCCGGAATGACGGGATGGACGCCCTGTCTGAACTCCCACTCGCGGAGATCGGCAAATCCGGTGTCAATGTCTTTGTGAAGGGGGCCGTTTATATACACGCTGGTCATACGGTGGCCTGGGTACCCGAAGCGCTCGAAATAGGGTTTGGCCTCTCGTGTCATAATCCATGGAGTTCCAGAGGCCGCCGTGGCCGCTTTCTACACAGGCCTTTTGGCCTCGAAAAGGCCGGCTTGTGTCGGTTTCCAACCGTTGCGCTCTTTGGCCATGATGCTCGCCGAGTCGCTTACCCCGAAAGCCCTGTCAGCCAGAGACTCGTCACCTATTTGGGCACAGATTTCCCGGAGTCCGTCTTGGCATTCTTGTGTCATGTAAGTGTTGCCGTCTTGGAGCACAAACTGGTCCACGTTGAGCCGGTTGTCTCCGCCCCCATGAAGCCAGATTGCGATAGGCTGGGCTCGTGTTGCCTCTCATATGGCCTGCCAGATATCACCCTCGTAGTTGTGGACCTGCCTGGAGGTGAAGGTCTTTGGACCAGGCGTGGCTGATGTGGCAGATGAGATATATTGGTCGATGGTAACCATTTCCACCCTCCATACTTCCCAGTGTTCAAGAGGTCTTAGCCAGATATGTCCCGCAGGATGGTCGCAGGTTTGAGGACCCTCTCCAGAGCGACTGTTGCATCGGTTTCATGAACGCCTCCCATGTGTTTCCCTCTCAGTGTATGTCATACAAGCGTCCAAGGCTATCTGCCCTCCGTGGCGGCAAATAAATCGTTGACGTCGCCTCCCATTCGTCTAGTTTCCGTATCCAGGGGCTAGGTTGCTACGGTCTGGATCTCTCTCTGGACCGAGCTGATTGGGTAGGCGTTCTGGTAGAACACCTGGTCGATTCCAGTCAGCGCACATGGCTTGGTGACTTGAGTGATTTCAACGACACCCTGACCCTACTTCCTCTTGGCTCTGACCGGGTCGCACATATCTTCGACGACCCAGTTGTCTACATTTCGCTCTCACGGAAAATTTAATTTTAGCACGAACTCACCCTCTGGAAGGGCTGCAAGGAGCTGTACTGTCCTCTCGTCGTCTGTCATACGAGCGTCCAAGACTATATTCGAACTTATCTTTGGCGTCGCTCATACTCTCGACCCATGGCTCGTCAACTGGGAGCCTTACTATGGGTGTCCTGGTCGAATGGTCGTTCCTCTTCCCGCTCCTTCAGTTCTCTGAGTATCTCAGGCCCTTCTCGCGAAATAATGTTCTCTCTCGTTCGCCATTGCTCATGAACAATCCTTCTCTCCTGATTGGATTCTTGTGCAGTCTCTTCTCGAACGCCTTTACGTGCAGTGATGCCGTGACCTCGGCGGCAAGCTGTCTAAGCTGGCGGAGTCTCTGACCGTGCTTGTGGGGGTATTCAACATCCCCACGAATAGCCCGGATGCGCTCCGACCTCGTAGCCCGCAAGAGTCTTTTCTGATACTCATCCGAGCACTTTGATGCGATGGCCCTGACCAGGTCAGGTTTTCGGAGAGCCTACAAACCGAATTTTCTGGCGCGGACGCGTAAATTACGTACAGTAGCCATTTTCTGGATGGTATATATCTTGCCCGACCACTGTCTAAATGGGAACAAGAGTAGCAAGGGGCGGCCCTAGATGGGTATGCTCCTTGCCAGATCACTGCTTAAATGGGGACGCGGTTGGCAAGGGGTTTGCCGAGATGGATGGGTATACACCTTGCCCGCCATTGTCTAAATGGGAACGCTGGTGGCAAGGAGTTCATCCAGAACCCATTGAAACTGCCGTCTGACCATCCGTTCTAGGGCCACCTGCCGATGCCGAATCCTTTCCCGGTCGACAAACCTGAATGTCACTCCGAACACCTTTTACAATACGCCTCGAGTTTTTTTTCCACACAGTTCCGCTCCACCCACCTTTAACCAGACGCAAATGTTTTGGCCTTTCATGTTTAACGAGTACCGGAGGTATACCCACCTCCCCAACATCCCTCTAAAAGGACCTCACACCAATAGTCACCTAGCACACTTCGCGACCCGTTTCAACCAGGAAACTCCACCCCCACCCACCTTGCTGCTGCTTCTATAGAGCCCCCGGCCGGCGAAGGTTGTGGGCTGTGCCAGACTCTGTTTTGAGGATGGAACGGACTCAGTAAGGGGGAGGGGGGGGGGGGGCGGCAGGCTCATCAGGCGCCCCATAAAAAGTCAATTCACACCCCCACGCTGCTGCTGATTGAGTTGAAACTATCCATGATTAATTGGTATCTTAATATTTATATTTATATTCTTGGCCAACTGTGTAATCACTTGCCCATACTCATGTCAAATACTGAAAATGACATTAAGGGTGTTTACGAATCTACATTTATTTATCTTATATGACCATAACCATATGCCGAGCTGACTTAACACTTTGATTATCAGTATTTGGATTGTCATTCATATTACAGCCAGCCAATGTGGCCCCCATACCTACGGCTAAGGTCAACGTACATGTACTTGTAAAATGTGTTTGTATCCTCATATGATCATAAATAGAGGATCTCCAACGAGTTTCCATTTGATTTGAGATTTATGAAACGAGTCACGCACAACTTACGCACCGAGCCTCTGGCGAGGTGTACAATTGCGGACGAGTTTTATAAAATTCATATCAATGGGAAACTCGTTTCAGATTATGTTTATCACATGACTTCAGCCTCCAAAGAGCAGAAAACTTCGAGATTTTCACTAGTTTTCAGTCAGCAGACGCCATTGACTATTTTCGCATCTAGTTATCTCCACGGAGAAAAATATCTTTAATCCTAGCAATAAAAATATTACAAATATGCCATATAACAGGATCTGTTATTTGTAACGGCGTCATACTACCAGACGTGAGTTAATTCTGAGCGACTAGACGTTCACGAGATGTAATTGACGTCACGTTTTGACGTCATTTCCAGCAAATAAATAATTCATACGCTGACGTCTAAATTGTCAATTGCGACAACGTTATAAGCTCGTCTCAGAGCAAAGTCCACATTTTTAGAAGAGCATGAAATATACAATTTATTCCATTACCATTTTGAAATACCGGATTTGTTTCCCTTCACATCTATAAATCCGACAGAGAAACTCGTGCTCCGTACTCGGTTCTTTATCGGATTTCCAGATGTCTCGGGAAATAAATCCGGTATTTCAAAATGGTAGTTGATAATCCTATATTTACTATCATCACAATCAGCTAACGCATGCACATTCATGTTGCTATTGTTTCCAGATGCCAACATCCAGCGATGAACAGTGTAATTATATTGCTGTTGATGCCCCTCGCCTGGAGTGTAACTGCCAATCCGTACTGGCCCCAGACACAGACAGGTTGTACGATCGAATCCGGGAGGAATATGACGTGTGTCAGCATAATACCCACATCGGTACCGCGTGGAATCACCGAGGTAGTGTTGCGGAAATTGCCCCGATCTCAAGTGAGCAAAGCTTGCGTATTTTGCAACAAAACCTGGGCCAATGTCAAACAGTTGATGCTAACGGACGATGATACCAGATACTATAACATAGATGGACTACTAAGGAATCATCTGTTTACAGGTCTGGATAATCTGGTCAACCTAACTATACATTTAGAAAATTTATCGCAGATATCATTAGGAGTGTTTTCCGGCCTGGAACAATTACATAAGTTAGACATGTCAGATTGCCAAACACTGTCAATAAACTACATTTCGAACGCACTGTCAAACTCAACCATTCTCCCAAACCTGAGAATTCTGATATTAAACAATGTTAACACCGTTAATGATAGAGTGAACACACTAACAGAAGAAACATTTCTCAATTTTGTCAATGGCAGGAACATTACAGGAATAGACTTTAGTTCTACACGGCTCATGATCGTAAAGAAAAGTAATTTATTTATGACAACGTATCCATTGTGTGAAACAGTGGAAATGTTGAATGTGTCAGATACATTAATTCTACATACTGGTAATCACATAAACTCGGCTCTCTTTGTTACATGCACAAGTCTTATCACTTTAGACATAAGTGGTATATTCACTCGTGGCCAACATAAAATGACAAGAAACAAGTATTTCGTCAAAATATCCCGGACAGTAACATACGATGATACGCAAGTACTTTACTTCTTAAACAACGTTGTAACGTTGATTGCCAAGAGGGTATATAAATCAGCGCCGGGTACGCATATATACGTCTATGATTGTGTCCTGAATGTATCAGTCACCATGGCTATAAAACATGTAGACGTTTCACATAGCAGACTTAAATGGCTGGATGGTATTATTGTGTCAGCCTACATTCGGCTTGAGTCATTATACCTATCGCACAACGATATGGAGTACGTGACACCGATGTTCTTCCAGCAGGATATCACATCATCTTTGAAGAAATTAGACATTTCACACAACATGCTGAGTCATATGGAGTCGAACGAAACAGAATTGGAAACATTGTTCTCTAGTTTAGACGCGCTGGAGGTGTTGAGTTTATCCAATAACAATTTCTCACTAATTCCGCCAAATATGTTTGCAAATAACACAAATCTCAAAGTTTTAGATATATCCAATAACAAACTTACTCATGTAACATTTGCAATTGTAAAACTCATGGAACTTAGATATGTAGACATCAGCGGCAACGACATATCCATTTTAGATTCTGTATCAATTAACAATTTTAACTATATTTACAGCAAGCAGATACGTGACATAAATGACCGTTTAAGACTAAATGTACACAACAATCCGCTGAAATGCTCGTCTTGTGCAGACGTGAGTTATGTTGAATGGATGTATACGTCTCCGGTAGTCATAGATACGGATAGACGATACGAATGTGTGGCCGAGAATAAGGAATCAAAGATAATTGGCCAGGACACGGTCAGCTACACGCAGTACTTGTGTGACCGTGAAATGATACTGAAGAGGACAATTCTAATGGCGACCCTTATCCCTATCGCATCAGTAACATTGATAGTGCTGATATCCATATATATACTGAAGTCTTTGAAAATCAAGAGAGTTGGTGCGCACGTGGATGATAGGAGACAACGAATCGAGGATGATGACTATGAATTCAAGTACCCGATATTCCTGTCATATAGCAGCGTCGACGACGGCATCGTGTTGGAGCACTTGTACCCAGAACTACAGGACCACTTAAGGGCATTCTGCAGGACGGATCGTGAACTCGTCTGTATTGGCGACCGGCATTTCAGGTCGGGCATGTACATCGCCGACGAAGTCGCCCGCAGCTTGGAGATGTCGGGACTTCTTGTTGTCGTCATGTCCGCGAATTACTGTCACAGCGACTGGTGTATCGCGGAGCTACATCAGGCCTACCAGCTCCGTAAGCCGGTTCTCATCATTTCAATTGAGCAGGTCGCCGAGCGGGAGATTCCGGTACCGTTGCGGGGTCATTTTCAGAGTCGTGTGAGAATCAAGTTTGTTCAGAAGGCCGACGATGTCTACGCAATTATTCCGGAATGGGAGAATGTCTGTCATTCTATTCTGCATTTATTGCCATGATACGATGAGACTAGTGTATTCCCATTGAAATAATGTGTTTATTTGGGTGAAGTGACATTTTTCCTGATAGGGACAACATCCGACATTACATTATATGTGTATTACCCCGACACGAGTTTAGTCCGGAATGGGACAACGTCTGGCAATACATTATGTGTGTATTACTTTGGGATGACTTTAATTCGAGACAGGACACTATCTGACATTAGATTATATGCACATTACCTATGCACGAGCCGAGTCCGGAATGGGACAGCATCTGCCGATCTATCATGGTATAATGTTTTTTACCGTGAGACGAGATTATTCCCGAGTCGGACAATATCTGTCACTATATTCATTATTCTGTGTTTCCCACCGTGGGACGAGTGTCGCCCGAATTGTAGCCCGAACACGTTCTTGTCTCACATCTCGCAACGATAACTTTTATAATAGGGCCACATTATGGCTAATATTTGCAACAATAACGCCATCAAATAATGAATATGATTTGTGTTTATTGTTTTCAATGGTTGTTGACGTGTTTATTAAAACGTCATAACGTCATGACGTCGTTTTAATTTTGATGACGTTGCAATGTGTAAAGTACATTTTGGCGTCACCAGGGTTGTATGGCGATGACAATGAACATTAATTTGAAAGCAATTTTTAAACGATCAACTGAACTTTTAATAGCGACCAATTCGAGGGGAAAAACTTTGTTTAACCCATTTGTTGACATGACAAAGACATTGGACGTGTCAAAAGTTGTATAAATTCAGCAAATAAAACGTTGAACTTATTCTGGGTCGGATAAATATTTTGAGATTTACAAATATGTTCTATATAAGGGCGAGAAAAAGTATCCATCATATGGACTGGTGTGGGACTAAGAGTATTCAAGATAAACGCCGGTGTGTGACAAGGATATTCCACCCGAGTGGTCAGAATACGTCGTCAGAAACGAGGCTTTGCCGAGTTTCTGAAATCATATTCTGATCACTCGGGTGGAATATCCTTTTCGCACAGCGGAGTATATCTGGAATACTTTTCTCGCATATCTACTAAGTCAAGAATCAATTTTAGCAATAGTACGCCATCAACGAACCACCGTGGTATAATACTAACTTTTTTACTGTATATGCTATCTCAAATACAACCACTCAATTGCATTACCCGTATCAACAAACGAGTGTAAACAAAGTTTACATCAACAAATTAGAGTCTCCTACATTGGATCGAAACATTTAACACATAACGGCTCAATAAAAATACGGTCTGGAGACGCCCATGACATCATGCGTAAACCCAATGACTACATACATAAAATAAATAGGACTTAGTACGAGACAAACTCATATAAATATTGAAAATAGACCATATATCCTCGCTTCAAATTTGTAAAATAATGTTTACATAATCATTTTATGCTTTTATTTTCTAATATTTATTGCAATTCCGAGACGCTGTCTTCAATTACGCAAAATATCACTCCGCCGAAAGTTTCACTCCCGGACCGACGGACATTTCAACACGTTGCCGTTTTCAAGAAATTCTTGCTCAGTTGATTATTAAAAAATATTCCAATCACTATGTTTGGGGAAGAATCAACAACATACAAGGTAAATATGTTGCTGTCAATTACATGTGTTTTTTGTTCTCAATAATAATCATGTATTCAGTATTCGGCCAACTGATTTACAGACGCACCTTGCACAACTCGTCCCACAAATGTATGCAAATTGATAACACTGCATAAAACTGTTTTCACTTTTCTCCACAAATTCTTCGACTTCGAAATCGCCAAATCGCGACGTTGTTGACATTGTTGTCTACTGTCAGTACTGTGTAGAGAGCGTGTGTTTGTAAACAATGCAGACGACGTTTGGAAGACAACACACAAAAAGTAGTTCCGGCAGTGTGTGACAGGTCAGCCGTGTGAGACAGCCGTGTGAGACAGAAAAATCCCACATGGGCGTGGCTTCGGAAATGACATTGAAATGGAGAAAATGATATTCCATCATCGTGATCAGAATATCAGAATATGTCGTCAGAAACTCGGTTCGTTTCTGACAATGTATTCTGACCCACATGTGGAATATCCTTTTTTAAAGTCCATTTCAATGTTATTTCCGAAGCCACGCCCATGTGGGATGTTTCTGTCTCACACGGCTATCTCACACGGCTGACCTGTCACACACTGCCGGAACTACTTTTTGTGCATTGGCTTCCAAACGTCGTCTGCATTGTTTACAAACACACGCTCTCTACACAGTACTGTCAGTAGACAACAATGTCAACAACGTCGCTCTGGATTTGTTATGTAGGCTATTATTTATTTCATGTTTTATCAAGTTTTATCAAATTTGCGTAAATTTGTGGGACGAGTTGTGTAAGGGGCGTTTGTAAATCAGTTGGCCGAATACTGAATACATGATTATTATTTTTAAAAAACACATGTAATTGACAGCAAAATATTTACCTCGTATGTTGTTGATTCTTCCCCAAACATATGTATAGTGACAGTTGATAGTGATTGGAATGTTTGTTTAATAATCCAGTGAGTAATAATTTCTTGAAAACGGCAACGTGTTGAAATTACAAATGTCCGTCGGTGTGAAACTTTCGGCGGACTGATATTTGCGTAATTGAAGACAGCGTCTCGGAATTGCAATACAACCTCAAAATAAAAACATAAAATGAATCTGTAAACATTATTATACAAATTTGAATATATGGTCTATTTTCAATATTTATATGAGTTTGTTAATTCGAGGAAACGAATTGTTGTAACGTGAGAACGAATTGTTAATTCGAGGGAACGAATTGTTAAATTGAGGGAGCGAATTAATACAAAAAATCGATGTCCCCTATGGGGATCCGTATATGTGTCCGTGTGAAACAGACAGTAACGGATTATACACAGACTGTGCTGCCCTCGATCTCATAATGTCTTTCTTCTCTCTGTGTGTGTGTGTGTGTGCGTGCGTGCGTGCGTGCGTGCGTGCGCGTGCGTGTGTGTGCGTGTGTATGTGTGCGTGTGTGTGTGTGTGTGTGTGTGTGTGTGCGTGTGCGTGTGTGTGTGTGTGTGTGTGCGTGTGTGTGTGTGTGTGTGTGTGTGTGTGTGTGTGTGTGTGTGTGTGTGTGTGTGTGTGTGTGTGTGTGTGTGTGTATGTGTATGTCAACATTAATACATATCCAGTACATGTGCAGTATCAATACATATATGCACACCCCAAAACAAGCCCCAACTATAATGCAATAATGAATGATGGTAATAGTAGCAATCAGTGGCACGTTTCAATTGCTGGATTTACATGTATTGAGCTTAATAAATGTAAATCCAATAATTCTTTACAAGCATACATTTATATGAAATGTACAGAATATCATGAATTGAAGAACGTGAATATTTACGTTCAGCTATTGTTATATGTTATCACCCTTGATATAGCATATTATGTCACGCAAATTTCTATGGGGGCAGCCATTGATCGTGCTACGCCTAAACGCCGAGTTCGACCAAGAAAATAGTGCCCTTGTGCCAACTTATCCTATGACGTGTTTGTCTGTCTTTCTTTGTATATAAACGCCTACATATACTATTCTCTACAGTTGTCACAGTTGTGTGCTCAGTTTATGAGTTAAATTCTGGAAAACAGGAATCAAGACATTTCGTGCGGATGAATACAGCAACTATTATATTTAGTTCTCACAGCTAGGTAGCAGTGAACAGTTAGCCGACAGTTTCGTACACCTTTTTTCTGGAAGTTTCAAACAGTAATTTATTCCAGAGAAAACGTATGTATGGGAATGATTTTGCACCATCACCGCACATTTGCCTCTGGATGATGATTGAGAAAATGTGCAACTTTCAGTCTCTAGTTCCGCAAGAGATCAGTTTTTGTGGAGATAACATATTTCAGTATTTTAAGTTGTAACTTCAAACGAGATGGCTGTCATATATATAAATACATGTATATCAATTAATAACTCTAGGTTACAGATTTCATGACTTATTTAATACTTATTAACGTAAACCTTAAAACCTACCGGTTTCGTTAGACTCTTCAGGGGTATTAACAACGTAACGTCACGTTCCACAATGTTCTATAACGTTACGTAGTATATGTATATGGTAGGCCGTTTAACTTTGGTTTGAATAGTTTTTGGAAATATTTTTCTTTTTCTGAGCGGAGAGTTCTACTCGTACGTTTAAATTTATAAAAGGGAAACATCTGAAACTTCGGAGACCGATCTTTAGCTCATGCATCTATATGCCCACTCAGTGGTATTTGTCGAGTTGCAGGGTCTCGTATTTGCTGTGCGTACACAGTTCTGCGATTCCGCAAGTTTGATGTTTCACCGATATTGTACTCTCCGCATCTATTACATGTTATAACATATAAAAGATTCTGTACATTACATGAATCGATTCATTGACATAACTGAATGTATAATGGCTAGACTCTAAGTTATGTACGCACAGTCCACAGTTCGGGCGATTACATTTTGTAACCATCTTTTGACCAATATTTATACAGTCGAGCCTCCTCGAACGGCCACCTCTCTACAACAATACCCTCTCTGTAACATCCGCAATTTTATATCCCAAATGGACGATTTCCTCTATATCTAACCATTAGACTGCTGAGCAAGAAAATTGTTGTCTGCTGTTGCTTTTGCCTTCTTTCTCAATAAAAACACGTTTTGACAGCATTTTAGAATCATTTCCATTTGAAATGATTCTAAAATGTTGCCAAAACATGTTCTTGATGAGAATTATCGAATAAATAAATAAACAGCGGACAACATAATTTAATTCAGCATTAACCGCCCTACAACAGCCACCTCTCTACAACAGCCACCTCTCTACAACAGCCAGTGTTGCCACATCCCATGAGTGGATGTTGTAGAGAGGTTGCACTGTACCCTCAAATTTCGCATTTGTCAGAATATGTTTGAGAGTTTTGTGCTGCCGGTTACTTTTAATAACCTATTTTGTTTGCAGAACGGCTTTCATATGATAGTTTTTTTCGAGTATGGGCCAATTATTTTTAATTACATTAAATGCTTCCGGGTTATGTGGGTTGTGAGTAGATGCATATGGTAAAACTGTAACAGACTGATTCGTTACCTATGCTCATGTGCGATGTTCAACTGACCTAATAGGTGCCGCACCTCATCTCGTATAGATTTTACAAACATCTTTTCCGTTTTCATCTCCCGAGATTTTTGTTTGTTGAATTGAAATGTTGTTTGTAAATATACGTAATAAAACACGAGTCGTTGCGTTTACATTTCTCTGATACGCAAACAAGTTGGCCTGTTAAAGACTGACCTTATATAATATGACCTTTTATTATGTACCTACTCATGAAGTACATAGTTATACGATGTAAATAAAAGTCATATGTTCTCATCGATGAAATAAACAACGTCCGGTGAAAATACGACTACTTCCGCTATCTATATTCATAACGCGCACCTGAATGAAAACAGCGCAAATAGGCTGCAAATACACATTCATTACCGTATACAGTCTAAAATACTGCTAATTTCCATGGAGCGGTATATAATAAATAGAATATTCATATTTTTGCAACGAATATGACATATATGTTCATCGAGTGGTGTGAAATGACCATATTTCATAACGGCACTCGTGAAATATGGACATTTCACACCACTCGATGAACATATACATGTATGTCATATTCGTTGCAAAAATATGAATATCCTCTATTTGTTTCAAATGTAGTAGAATCATACATGTGACTGAATATCTATATAAAGTATATTTAACCCTGTTCTTCTTGAAATATATTATATAGAGCATTGAGTTGCCATCTCCACCATTTAAGTGTTTACATGCCATCGGACAGTTTCACCACTTGGAGCGTTTGACACGTACAGCAAATAATTTGTCAGCAAATGTAGTAAAATTTGGTGCAATACATCCCAGATATATAGGACGATAATTTCAGCAGA
Source organism: Conchocele bisecta (assembly GCA_029237695.1). Taxonomy (NCBI): domain Eukaryota; kingdom Metazoa; phylum Mollusca; class Bivalvia; order Lucinida; family Thyasiridae; genus Conchocele; species Conchocele bisecta. Next base: position 38,444,756 of record CM055272.1, read on the forward strand.
CTACACAAAAAGCTAGATATCTGAGATTTTCTACCATCACTAACAAATGTAGAATGTACACTTGTTCAATGCGTAAAATGTCAGACTGATGCACTGTCTATTATTAGAAGTACACAGATGAAACCTGTATTTACTCGCATAGCAGGCAAGTAGACAGTAGTGACAATACACTCAGACAACTGCTTATAAGCCACTTCAGTCGATACAGTATGTTTGGTAACACAGGTATATATCTACAGCACTGTGTATTGTTATTACTCTTACACAGTATTTACTGAATTCTCAAAGGGTCAACAAGCCTTTCAGATGTCAGACTTTGTATATAAATGTGATGAAAATAGAGCATAGCACACTGTAGTCGGATGTCTCCCTATCATAGTACACCCAATTTTATTCATGTGTTTAACATATTATTAATGGTATGTGTCAAGCGAAATAAGAGGTAAAACTGGCTGATGGCTTGTACACACTAAGATGGCCGACATGGCAAATCCATGCACTGTGCAGGATATAGTAAGAAGAAAATGTTGACATGTATGTTATGCTTATATCCAACCACTTTAAGAAGCAATTATGTATGAATCAGTGGATGATCAGGGGCCTCGTGGGTACTTAAAGATATTGCGAGGAACCACATACCAGGGACACTGTAAACATAATAAGATTGGTCGAGACGATTCAAGTGAGTGGTACATGTAACAAAATAAACTTTTGATGAGAAATGAGAAAAATGTCAGAAAAGTATTTAGAAATGTGTGCATCGGCTGATATATCAAACTCGATCAAGTCAACAGTATGGGAAATTAATATGGGAATAAGTATGGGAAATTAATATATTCCATGTTTATATACTATTAATAATGATAATTACATTCCTTTACATTATTTTGTAAAGTTGAATTCTAAATTTTTCTCCAAATACATAGCTGTCCATCTGCGTATAATTAATGCTAGTATTATTTGGTCCATTAACGAAATATTCACCTCCTCTTTATGTATAGGTATCCATCATCAGTGTAGCCATTAACGGTACATGTAAATGCCCACTCATTAGGCACAACATGTTCCTTATAAGAATTAAATATTAATGTATAATTGTGTAACTATTCCACCAGTTCTAAAAGCTACGAGTGCCCGCTATACAGATACAATCATTCAGTAATATTTATGTTCCTGATAGTGACTCGCGGTGGCATCAGGCTATTTACATATGCAAATGAGGCATAGTATTCTTTAATTATTTATACTAATTAAATGCGTCACCTGAAAATAATATTTTAGACAGATTATAAGAGTATGATCATTGCACATCAAACAATAAATACAGAATATAAATAGGAATGTCCGTTAATATTTTTAGGAAACGAGGTTATCGTCCCTGATATCAGTGTTGAAATGTACGTGTGATACAAAATGTATAATAATGTCCATCAATACGTGGGGTAATGGTGAATTAATGTTTATTTTTCCAGTAAATGTCTCAGGTGGTGTCTCTGATATAAAGAACAGTGTGTGCCTACTGAGTGGGCATGTACCTTTAAGGTGAGTGCTCTGTCAAATTGTGTCATTGGTTGTATTAAAACTATGCATATGTGACATTAGCCATGTGCGTTGTACATGTTCCATGTTTAAAATGTAATCGTCATTAAATCAGTATAATCGTAGGTCATGACAGTTGTTTATGAAAATGTACAAATGAAGTGGAATAAGCCTATTGGTATAACGTACTTGGTGGAGATACTTAACGGGTATCGTTTGTACTTTGTGAACATAAATGTAAATATAATACGTGTTGATATTACAACCATACCTTTTACATCCAAGCTTAAATATTGTGCTATTGCGTTTAATGTCGTCTGAATACATTTCGTCTGTTTAAAGTGCGTGGAGACTGAAGGATCCTCGCAAACTTTAAACAGACAAACTGTTTACTTACCACAGTAAACACAACAGCCCGTCGTTTTATTCTATTTTATGATATTTTCAAAGATTAAATAACAAAATATGCCATTAAAATTAAGAATCATCGTGTTTTACGTCATTTTGTCTCAATTCATCGAATGTTGCCTGTCAATAGCATGCCGTTATTGACAACGACATCAAACAAACTTTAACCAATCTATGTGCCGCAACGTCATGTGGGGCTAATGTAATGTATTCGGACATAAAACGCAGTATGCTTAATGCGCGTTTTCATGTTGAATTTATGGAAGACGCAAATAATGGTTTCTTTTAAATTGTCTCTGTTACATGTACATGTACAAATATCAAACATACATACAGATCGGGTATCACGGTGCAGTGTTATATTCCATGTTATACATGTAGTTGATCGATCTGCGCCCAAGACATCATATACAGGGTATTCCATGAATAGCGGGAAATAATACAGGAGTGTGCGTCTGCTTCCATGTAAGCAACGAGTGAGCCTAGCGAACGAGTTGCTTGCACGGACGCCGAAAGACACGAGTGTATTAATTCCGTTATTCAAACATGTACGATGGAATATCCTATTTATTACACTTCCACGGCGGATATATATGCACATTTAGTATATTTTTTTAGATTATAATCAATGAATTGTGATGTGCGCAAGAATAGTTATACAATGACGTGTTTTCCCGAGTTTTGACTTTACGTTGTGTGACGTCAAATGTGACGTCATGTAAACTTTTTGAAATCCAAATTACGCAGCTGTTTCTATGAGCCAGATATATTTGAGTGCATGTTTGGAATGTGTTCTATCACATTAACATTTCAGATTAGTCGAGACCCTACCCAAATTTTCAAATAACTTTATTTTGACTGTAATCAAAATTAAACATTTTGCATGGTAGATCGTGGTTTCCAAGCAAACAGGCGCGCAATTACGGGTGTTCTCTTCACGGTGTATTATTTGTAAGGAGTTGATTACGGGTTTTCTCCCACAGCGAAACCCTTGCAAATAATTTGCAAGAGTGTAATCAAATAATGTTTTGTCGGAACTTGGACGAGAAAAAGGGAAGGTGTACGTATTCTTGTATGGTGGTGTTTTAAACGGGGACGACGGTGGGCAGGGAGCTGGGGTGAATGGGTGCATGTAGGGTCACATTCACGTATGTGATTAATAGTATCCATCATAGGCACTGGTGTGGGACTAAGAGTATCCATCATAGGCACTGGTGTGGGACTAAGAGTATCCATTATATGCACTGGTGTGGGACTAAGAGTATCCATCATATGTACTGGTGCTGGTGTGGGACTAAGAGTATCCATCATATGCACTGGTGTGTGACTAAGAGTATCCATCATATGTACTGGTGTGGACTAAAGAGTATCCATCATAGTACTGATGTGGGACTAAAGAGTATCCATCATATGCACTGGTGTGTTGACTAAGAGTATCCATCATATGCACAGGGTGTGGGACTAAGAGTATCCATCATATGTACTGGTGTGGGACTAAGAGTATCCATCATATGTACTGGTGTGGGACTAAGAGTATCCATCATATGTACTGGTGTGGGACTAAGAGTATCCAGCATATGTACTGGTGTGGGACTAAGAGTATCCATCATATGCACTGGTGTGGGACTAAGAGTATCCATCATATGTACTGGTGTGGGACTAAGAGTATCCATCATATGCACTGGTGTGGGACTAAGAGTATCCATCATATGTACTGGTGTGGGACTAAGAGTATCCATCATATTGCACAGGTGTGTGACTAAGAGTATCCATCATATGCACTGGTGTTGGGACTAAGAGTATCCATCATGTGTACTGGTGTGGACTAAGAGTATCCATCATATGCACTGGTGTGGGACTAAGAGTATCCATCATATGCACTGGTGTGTGACTAAGAGTATCCATCATATGTACTGGTGTGGGACTAAGAGTATCCATCATATGTACTGGTGTGGGACTAAGAGTATCCATCATATGTACTGGTGTGGGACTAAGAGTATCCAGCATATGTACTGGTGTGGGACTAAGAGTATCCATCATATGCACTGGTGTGGGACTAAGAGTATCCATCATATGTACTGGTGTGGGACTAAGAGTATCCATCATATGCACTGGTGTGGGACAAGGATATTTCACCCGAGTGTCAGAATATGTCGTCGGAAACGGGGCTTTGTCGAGTTTCTAACGACATATTCTGATCACGAGGATGGAATATCCTTTTCTCGCATACCCAGAGTCCATTTGTCCAATGTTATTTCCGAAGCCACGCCCATGTGGGATTTTTCTGTCTCACACGGCTATCTCACACGGCTGACCTGTCACACACTGCCGGAACTACTTTTTGTGTATTGGCTTCCAAACGTCGTCTGCATTGTATACAAACACACGATCTCTACACAGTACTGTCAGTAGACAACAATGTCAACAACGTCGCTCTGGATTTGTGATGTAGGCTATTATGTATTTCATGTTCTATCCAGTGTTATCACATTTGCGTAATTTTGTGGGACGAGTTGTGTAAAGGGCGTCTGTAAATCAGTTGGCCTAATACTGAATACATGATTATTATTAAAAAAAACGCATGTAATTGACAGCAAAATATTTACCTCGTATGTTGTTGATTCTTCCCCAAACATATGTATAGTGACAGTTGATAGTGATTGGAATATTTGTTTACTAATCAAGTGAGCAAGAATTTCTTGAAAACGGCAACGTGTTGAAATGACAAATGTCCGTCGGAGTTAAACTTTCGGCGGACTGATATTTGCGTAATTGAAGACAGCGTCTCGGAATTACAATAAATACTCAAAATAAAAAAATAAAATGATTCTGTAAACATTATTGTACAAATTTGAATCGAGGATATATGGTCTATTTTCAATATTTATATGAGTTTGTCTCGTACTGCGTCCTATTTATGTTGTGTATGTAGTAATTGGGTTTACACATCATGTCATGGGCGTTTACACCCATTTGTTGATACGGGTAATGCGATTGAGTGGTTGCATTGGAGATAGAATATAAAGAAAAAAAGTTAGTATTATACTATGGTTATACTATGGTGGCTCGTTGATGGCGTACTATGGCTAAGCATGATTCTGGACTTAGTAGGTATGCGAGAAAAAGTTTTCCAGATATACTCCGGTGTGTGACTAAGGATATTCCACCTCTCGTGGTCAGAATATGTCGTTAGAAACTCGGCAAAGCCTCGTTTCTGACAACATATTCTGGCCACTCGGGTGGAATATCCTTGTCACACACCGGAGTATATATGGAATACTCTTAGTCCCACACCAGTGCATATGATGGATACTTTTTCTCGTCCCTTTATATAGCATATTTGCAAATCTTAAAATATTCACCGATCTAAAAAACAAGTTTTTGTCTAATTTCGTTCATTATCTGGAACCGGGTCTCTGATTGGCTAAATCTAAACTGTGATGACATCATTCAACCTATTTCGGTATTCCGGAAGACATAATCTGATAGTACGCGAACCATGAATTAAAGGCAATGGAATTAGAAAAAAAAATTGTTTTTTTAGATCGGTGAACGATCACAATTGGACGAACTTTGTATGGTTGGAGTTTATAATGTATATCTATGGTCATGGTGCACGTCATTAGTTTGAGCTGGCGCTCAGCTATTGGCCAAATATGACCGATAATCCACGCCGGACGGCCTCCGATTCTGTGTGAGATGAAAAATGCGAATAACTGAGTAAATGCTGGAAACAGCGATTTGAAGTGAGTATATTCACACACGTAATACCTTTATCGATTGCCAGAGACAGAAGTCATTTAATCGATGTTTATTGTGTTTGTGCGAGTCGGAAAATAGAGGTCTCTTTAAATAATAGCCATATTCTGTATCACCTTTCTATATAGAAGATGGTACTGTACGATACCAAATGGGTGGGGTAATGGGATTTGTTTAATAAGTATTATTTTGGTGTCATAGGTCCGAGTCTTCCACCTGTGAGACAAGCGCGTGTTGGTTGAGACAAGGAAATCTCACATGGGCGTGACTATACTATATGTCGCTGTGGCTAGAGACATGTGTAGTATGTGATTTGTGACGATTGTAGGTCCGGATCAAATAACACACACCTACATGTATAGCCTGATACTGATATATATTGGAAGTATGTAGCTGCATGGCGGCTGTTTCACTGATGGAATGGCGAACAGCGTATATTCTGATCAGACTGCGGATGCACAGCCGGATTTGGATATACACTGGTCGCAATAACCGTAAGCCCCATTTATTCAGTCACAGCGACGTGTGTCAGGTATTGCTATGTGTTCCACGTTTTGCTGCCGACGAACTTTTGGCCATGAAACACATTAAAAATTAAAAATATATAAATGTAAGTAGTTTTTCATCAATAACAAACATGTCACCCTCCTCTAAAAATGTTTTTTGGAAGAAATTCCATCAAAATTCCATTTCATTGCACGTCGTTATTGGTACAGTACCATTGATGTAATTGGCTGTTGACTCATCAACCAACCGGCCCTATTAGCCCGAGCCCAGGTTTGAACCTTCGTCCGCCCAGTTGCGTGGTGGATGTCTTATCTACTAAACAACCACATCAGTATTGGTACATGTAAACATACATGCACAGATGGACGACTCGGACTTAAGACCCAGTAAATGGCCCGTTCCAAAAATATTACCCCACCCACCTATATACTATATCTAACATAAATTGGTGGGTTGGGTGATTTTTCCCACATGCGCGAACATGCTTTAACGGTATACAATCTACTAGTGTCCGGAGGACGAGCGGATAAAACTGTCGATAGTATATTTTATCACGGCCCTACGGTACATACGCACAGGTGGAAGACTCGGACCTATGACACCAAAAAAATGCCTATTAATAAAATCTCATTACCCCACCCACTTGGTCTCGTACATTACCATCTTCTATTTATAGAAGGTGGGTATAAATATGGCTATTATAGAAAGAGCCCTCTCTTTTCCGATTCGCACAAACACAATAAACATCGATTAAATGTATGACATATGTCTCTGGCAATCGATAAAGGTATTAGGTGTGTGAATATACTCACTTCAAATCGCTGTTTCAAGTATTTATTGAGTTATTCGCGTTTTGATTACCCCATCCAAAGCGAAAGTTGCGTGTACGAAAGAAGGTCACACAGAATCGGAGGCCGTCCGGCGTGGATTATCGGTGATATTTGGCCGATAGCTGATCGCCAGTTCAAACTAAAGTGGTGCACCATGACCATATACATTAGAAACTCCAACCATACAAAGTTCGTCCAATTGTGATCGTTCACTGATGTAAAAAACACTTTTTTGTCTAATTTCGTTCATTATCTGGAACTGGGTCAATGCACCATCTTCCATAATACAGCCGGAAGCGTCTATGTAAAGAACATCTCTGATTGGCTAAATCTAAACTGTATGACGTCATTCAACCTATTTCGGGATTCCGGAAGACATAATCTGATAGTACGCGAATCATGAATTAAAGGCAATGGAATTAGAAAAAAATTGTTTTTTTAGATCGGTGAACGATTACAATTGGACGAACTTTGCATGGTTGGAGTTTCCAATGTATATGGTCATGGTGCACGTCATTAGTTTGAGCTGGCGCTCAGCTATAGGCCAAAGTAGAAAAAAGGTGTTTTTTAGATCGGTGAACGATCACAATTGGACGAACTTTGTATGGTTGGAGTTGCTAATGTATATGGTCATGGTGCACCACTTTAGTTTGAGCTGGCGATCAGTTATTGGTCAAATATGACCGATAATCCACGCCGGACGGCCTCCGATTCTGTGTGAGATTCTTTCGTACACGCAAATTTCGCTACTTTGGATGGGGTATACAAAATGCGAATAACTGAATAAATGCTGGAATGAGCGATTTGAAGTGAGTACATTCACACACCTAATACCTTTATCAATTGCCAACGACAGAAATTATACATTTAATCGATGTGTATTGTGTTTGTGCGAGTCTGAAACGAGAGGGCTCTTTCTATAATGGCCACAATGTTATCCACCTTTCTTTATATAAGATGGTAATGTACGAGACCAAGTGGGTGGGGTAATGGGATTTTTTTTTAATATGCATTTTTTTGGTGTCATAGGTCCGAGTCTTCCACCTGTGTACATACGCACCTACAAATGTAATACAGTGCATTGTGTTATCATGAGTTCGTACAAGTGTTATCCGGTGTAAACACTATACGTGTACGTGTACATGTACCATACGGTATACACGCGAACTGGACTATATGCACAAGTAGGTCAACGGTCTTTGTTTCTAATTGTTATCTATGTCTTATAATAAACCACGGATAACTAAACGTGGCAGTAGAAAACTACGTACATGTACATAGTACATATAGTTAAGTGTTTTAATGCGAGACTCTCGTACGTTCATTATGAATAGGACTATAATTTACATGTATTTTTACTAGGTTAACTCCTAGTATAGCAGTCGTACAGATGGAATGTCAGCTGTTAATACATTTAAAACTACCATTATTAGTGTCGAATTTGTAATGTTTCATTACTGAATTTTACTGAATTAGCACATGTAAACTAAAGAATAAAGCACCCAGTCTGAATTATTTAATTATATATTTACATTATAGTTAAATATGTTGTCATACTGTCCCACAATAGTTAGCTGAACTGTCACCAGATGAATCGCACCAGTTTAGTTGAAGGATACCTCGCAGACATTATGGCGACTTGTGAGGCCATATAAAGTTAATTTATTCAATACAATTCGAAGTTTGGAGAAAAGATATGGCGGTGTGTGTGTCTTATTGTTTTATTTTTATTTAATGTTGTTGAAAATAGTGTTAACAAACAATAGTTAACGATTTATCTTCAAATATATTCAAATGAAAAATAATATGACATTACTGTTTAGGGGCGTGTGTGGATCATATACTGTAAATCATACACGGTGAAGCTTTGAATTGTAAATTGAATCTGTTGATGTAGCTGGGTGTCAGACATCACAATTGTGTCATAAATGTTTAGTTATTTGTAAATATAATGGATTTATGGTGAACATCATTTTTAATTGTTAGATTAGATAGAAATATTTTCGGGTGATATACACTTCCATTTGTTTACAAATTGATTCACGTAGTACAACAACAATGGCGCATTATTGAGCTCTCCTGAGCTGTCTGACAATGTAACATATATATTTCCGGCTTTGAGTTTCATGTCTGTCAAAATAGAAACAAAGGCGAACTTTATTTGTATACTTGTTTCCAATAATTATTAAACTAAATGTAAAGTGTTCGAAGCCACGTACACTGACTATGTATTTTGGTCTGTAAATATTTTGTTCTGATGTTGGGTTTTCCTTCTTCCCTACATATAAAATATGGGATTTGACCCTGTTAACCGACCGAAAATGACTTTAGCTGATGATAAGCCATTAACCATCATAATATAATTAAATAATACGTATTAGTAATCTTGTGGAGCTAATATTGTTTTAGTACTTTCAGTACTTTGATCGCTGTATGGGCGGGCGAGCACAGCTTGTCCTAGCGATAACCAGATCAAAGGACTGAAAGTCCTGAAATCCTTCGCAGTTGCGACAAAAAGTATTCTCTCAAAGAGTCGTCACAGACTGGAATGCACTCCCTAGTGATTGTGTAAATTCGAACACACTAAATAGTTTCAAAAGTTCACTCAACTCTGCCTGGAAGAAGAGACCCAGCAAATTCAACACGTGAAAATATTGTACAGACATTTTAACCATGATTTAGTTGCGCTCTCCCCCCAGTTTCAAAGACAATTCTCCAATTTGACGTCGCTAAAATAGGCCAGTACAAGCCTAGCTTACAAGAAACGGCCTTCAACCAAGGTTGAACCAAGGTAGGTAGAAAATTATTAAAAAAAGTACTTGCCCAGGTCAAAAAGTTACTAGCCAGTTTTTTTTAAAAATAAATTGCTATTTCCAGTTTTTGTAATGTTGCATCTTATTTATAAAAAAAAAAGCTTTTACATATGATCATTACCAAAACGTATAGACATATTCACTATTATTGTTATTTATATTTTAAGTATTAAATGAACATAAACAAACAAATAGCAGCGAATTTGCTCAGAGGCTTGCACACTTCTTATCTATAAGCGTTGAGTGACATAGATTTAGTTTAATTTATAGTGGCTATGTTTGCATGCGCTGCGTGCTGCCTTAATTACTAAATTCAATGGTTTCGGACCCGGCGCCGACCGTTTCGTCCCAAGCCGTTATGTTCGGCGTCTGAAATGCGCGTTAACCCAACTGTATACGAGACGATATATGTGGCCGCGTATACACTAGTCTATACTCGCAGTCCTATTATTTGTTAGATCGGCCGCGTAAAGCCGACAAATAATCCGTGAATTAAACTTGCCCGATATGGACCGTGTTCAAAATCGCTAGAGATTCTACCCGTAACCGTGTACATTGACACTGCTTGAATCTTACTTCACGCAAATTGACGTAAACTGTAAACAACAAATGGTCGCTGAATCAATACCATTTGTTGGCCGTTATCGATGGAATTAATTGGCAATTTCTTCAAAAAAAAAAAATCCTGACCTAATCTTTCACTCGCCAAACTGGGCGAGTGCCTGTAGAAAGTACTCGACCGCCACAAAAAGCACTCGCCATGGCGAGCTGGGCGAGTGAAATTTCAACCCCTGATTATTGTATCGATTCAGGTGCGCGAAATGACCTTGTCAATGCATAAACTGAAGCCATCACAGGCGCTCGGATTGTTCAACAAAAATAATAGAGAGTCGCATTTCATCACACTATCGGATTATTTAATGATTAGGATGCATGTTTTGTTGAACGGGTATATAATAAATAGGTTTTTGGATTTGTACGGAAATATATTTCGGCGTACTCGTTCGTTCGGCGGAACCTAAAATTATTCAAACTCTAAGACAATGTTTCCTTTGTGAAGTGTATCGTACTTCATTTTCTGTGTAACGTCATTATAGATTAGTTGATGTTTTAAGTAAAATGGACACTGATTAATAATATCGATGGCTCAAGATGATTATTTAAAGCATGCGGTATGTAACTGTCAAAAAACAATGTTTCTGTTTTAAATCATCATCATTTCGCTGTCCAATGTTGGATTTTATCGAGCCATTGACCTATGACTATATAAACGATTCTGTAATTTGTCGGCATAAAATGGCGGAAACTACTTTTCATGAGACACGAGGTTAATTGTATCAGTGCGCGTGAAAAATAATATACTCAAATTAATACATGTCAGTTTATATTATATTAAATCAGATAAACATTTTGTAATATAAATGTCGTACAGAAAAATTAACAACGCATGTATTACACTACACAATATAATGTTAGCTCACTATCAGAACTATTTTCATGGCGTATAACTACGTATAAATTACATGTGGAGCGGTCGATCATTGCGCTAAAAATATAACCTTCCTAACAAAATATTTATTATGAAACACGACAGTTAATATTTTATAAAATCACAAACTGTTTTTAAAAATATGTAACTGGCCAAAAATGTGAGTGACACGTTCATAATGCACCGCTCGCTTTGGAACTCTCTCACGTGGCGTAGCTAGAATCATGAAGCATGAAGCATGAAGTACGTTCGTTGGTCGACAATTACTCATTTGCATAAATCATGTGAGGTCTCAAAAACCGTATAAGGACTATATCCAAGCAAATATGCTTGGATAATAACATAAGTTAACATAAGTCCAACTTGGCGGATCTTAACCAAATTATGTATACATGTTTATCATGGCGATAGGAACAACCGTATTAATTTGCTAGTGAGTTATTCCCGCTTTCTTTACCGACTATGGCTCGGTGGGTGTATATTGTGACATTCGGCACTGACTATTGTTGTTGTTTAGTTCAAAGGCACTTTGTGGCATGAACGACAAAAACCTCTTTAAATCATACCCAAATTTACTCCGATATTGAAGTCTAAAATATACGACATTCGTCATGTTTTCAAGCAACGGAAGTGGTACTACTTCTGTATCATGTTTATAGGGACGTAGTATTTTTTACTAGGTTAGCTCCCTTGGAGCAACCTAGTATAGCAGTCGTAGAGATGGAATACCAACTATTTCTTCATTTAAAACTACCATTATGAGTGTCTAATTTGTAATGTTTCATTACTGAATTGTCTTCCCCCTCCCTTTTTTCTCATATTTCTATATGTGTGATGTGGGTGGAGAAATAGTACTTATGAATTATATAGCTAGTGTAGCCCCATATCAGCCTGCGCATTCCGCGAAGCCTGATTAGGGCCTACGCTGTTTAGACATCCAGACAATAAAACATCCATCATGTCCTCTGCATACTATATCTGCCATGATTAAACCACAAGGATGCGATAGCGGATTAAGATCCTTTTTGCTTCCAAAGTACCATAAGCCATTTTCCTCCAATGGCGGCTAACCATTTACTACAACTGTAGCTATAATTCTCTATTACTTTCATATTTGACATGGTTGTTTTTGTACCTATATTTTCATAATATGCACCCATCCTGTACTGGATATACACTAATAAAATACAGGTTTAAGTAATGCATCACCTGGTGGTGGTGAAAAAGTCAGTGTTTGGAACTGAATATAGGTCACACGACAAACATGCTAACCCCCTTCCCCAAAAAAAATATTATACTTAAAACGCATGTAAAATATACAATGCATGTAACATGCTTGTGAAGTAGATTGGCAATTGACCAGGTTCTGCAAGGCCTTTCTGTTCTCTCAGAAATGGCGCCCGTACTAACAGGCATGTCGGGCATACACTGTCATACATGTACATATTTGCCTAATGCAACTCGGTGTACATCAAGATAACATACACGGTACGCGAAGTTTACGTAGCTTCATGTCACGGGTATCTGGTCACGCAATGTTTAGTCGTCGGTTTCATTGTCTCGTTCTTTCATGTGACAATGTATTCGGTCTCTATCATGTCGATGATGTCTTCTAAATGCATTCAAATAACATACCCAACTGACTGTCGAGTACAATGACTTACCTGCATTGCATGAAATGGGATTTCGTTGTGTATTGTGAATTCGTGTACTAAAATCATAACATAGTCTAGTGTAATAAATTTGAAAATAAATTCGCTACAGAAAATACGTCCGGTGATCAGTATAGCTTCAATGTATAATGATGTGCCTATGCTCAGGCTCAGCCAATCAAACTGTTTGATTGTCACTTGAGATTGCCAATAGGTGTCCAGATACGTTGACATATTGACAAGATTAACGCAGTCGGTTGTGCACCAAGGAGCCTTTCACGAAACCTTTTTACGAAAGTTCGTAAGTGCAAAATTTAATTGTAGAATAACATTTACACTGACAATCTGTATTGGCAAATGTTTTGTTTCAGTTTTTAGTTTTAATGGTTTTACATATATGGCTGTGACTGGAGAAATGGGACTTATGGAATTTCTGACCAATGTATCTCGTGATCAAATAGCACACTCCTGCAGCCTAATAATGAGTTTTATCCCGTCAACACATTGCGTATGTGCCGTGAAACACGGTGCCGTGAAACATTTTTGATATCCTGTCAATACGACCTATTCACTGCGTATGGATATATGCGGTAGCTGGGGTTATATGTTTTGCATTTCACCGCCAATTGTAGGTGTTGACGGGATAAATAGAATAGTAGGTTAGTGCCGTGAATGGGAAAAATGCCTGGCGCGGCAGAGCCTCGCACATCCTGTTTCCTGAGCCTTGCCAGATATGTGTACACATTACGACACCAACCTACTATTCTCTATGTATCGCTTCTTAGAGGCATGGCGGGTGTTTTATTGATGGAATGGCGCACAATGCGGATGCACAGGCTGATCTGGATCTACACTGGTCGCGAAATCCATAAACCCCATTTCTTCAGTCACAGACACATATAACGATGTGTGCATATCGGTGCAAAATGGTAACATTCACACGATCATTTTTGTCGTAAAAGGTTTAGTGAAATAGGCCCCGGGTTCCTTTCTCGTGACGCGCCATAATTACCCAGCAACATATCGCAGTTCACAATGAATTGTTGTAATTAGCATTCCACTGATACCCGATACTGTGTGCTGCATAGAATGGCAAGATTGTGGATGTGACTGGATCACTTGGTCTTATGGGATTTGATACCAGTCATGGTGAAATATCACAATCATGTAGCCTGATAACAAGCTTCATAGTTGGCCCTACTTTCTAAGCCAATCGCTGGCCAGTATCGGGCTACACTAATTCATTTCACAGATTGCAAGATCTAACCCCAATGAGTTACATAGTACCAGATATAATCATTAATTGTTCGACAGGAAATGGAAAATCAATACTCGGATTGGAGATGCATAGTACAGTTCAGTTGAACCTTAAATATGTTATTTTTAACATATTGGACTTGTAAGGAACTAAATGCTGCGGTCGCTAGCGCTCCCTCGCATTTAATTCCTTAAACTTCCAATATGTGAACAATAACATAATATACATATTGGTGTTTTGTTGCTAGAATGGCGAACACTGCAGACACTGGTCGGACGCACAGGCTGATCTGGATGTACAGTGCTCGCAAAACCCATAAAACCCATTTCTCCAGTCACATCTACAAATGGGTATTTGTGATTGGATGACTGGATGGAGCAATATTATTAGGCTTTTGCCATTTGCGGCCAGTCTAGGTCCTGATCTACCATGACGCTCCGATCCTGCAATCTGACAAGGACATATACTGTGTGTTAAGAGCAAAATGACAGATTCACTGATGGAGTATGTATGAGCAAACAGAAACGGATCTATGCTGAACGCAGAAGCTGTACGTGTCTAGCAAAGTCAAGAAGCCAACTATGTCATGGTTTGGTTTTATCTTCTTTTGTTTCTTGCCATGTGTTATATGTATACATGCATTTACGACGCTGTCTGGCCGCCGAAATGTATGTACACTGTCAATATAGGTAGACTAATGCACTTACTGCACACGGACTTGATTTGTTCAATTGTATTCTAACTTGTAGTTATTGTAATAGATGTTGGAATATAATTGGGCTTGGCTATTTTGCAGTGTACTTTGACTAGGTTATTTTGCAGTAAATTAAATGTTTGTTGTCAATGAGTAAATTAAATGTTTGTTGAGTGGATTATTTTGCAGTAAAGGTACGTGTTCAGTGCCGCCTGGTTTGATTATCAAGGTGTATTATCACGTGGTACCAACAACAACAACAAGTACTGAAACTTCCAGAATCCATCTGATTCAAAATACGTATTCTTTTATATTGTCCTTATTACGTAACGGATTTTAATGAAATATGGCGCATGAAACGCGTCTTGTTAAGCTGCATTGTGGTGGTCTGTATTTTCGCCCAAACGTCTTTCGTTTTTGCCGACACGGAAATCGATTCTTCTCAAAAACGACACAAGTCTGTGCCAAACTCCCTGGACCACCAAATGCAGCTCATGAAGAGGCATTTGCTGCGACATATTTCATCAAAATCCGTTGCATATTAAGGAAAATATCAAATAATACTTACTTTGGAGTGGGCGACGTTGTTGTGTTGCAACCACGTGATCATGCACCTTGATTATTGTGCAGACAGGGTAAATTGTATCAATATAATCATGATGATACAAACGAGCCATTACGTCACCAGACCAGTTCACAACAGTCGCATCGACATTTGAAATTCATGCGGCTACATCACGCGACGTGTACTGCGGCCCTGTAATATGTATGTGTAAATCAGCTGTTTGAATGGAGCAAGTACCGAAGTACTGCATATATGCTCAAATTACACGATATTAACATTCGACCATGTGAAGCCGTGGGTAAACATTTGCCGTGGCACTCGGGGGAACTGTTTGAACCCGCGGCCTACGGCCTTGGGTTTCACACAGTTCCCGCGTGCCACAATATACGTTTACCCACGGCTGGACATTGTCGAAACTTATATTCGGTTAATGCATAGCGAGTTAACTGTAGCAGATTTTACCAAAATTGTTAAGTACACTTACATATATCTACAGGATTTAAATAAGCTTGCTTTCAATCCAATCCCATTTGCATAGTACTGTATATAGTAACATTGACATTGACAATGAACTTGTAAACAATATGCAAATAAAATATGTTTAAACTAAACTAATATATCAAGTACACTTTGCGGGAGTAATTATTTCTTTGTACTGAAATGCATTATGTCATAGCTAGATAAGTATGCTTAGCAACTTTGGTGAAATCAAGTACATGTACATGTATAGTGCATGTCGTCTTGGCTAGTTTACTATCAGATTGCCATTTATCCCGTCAACACAGTGCGCATGTGCCGTGAAACACGGTGCCGTCAAACATTTTTGATATCCTGTCAATACGACCTAATCACTGCGTATGAATATGTGCGGTGGCTGGGGGTATTTTTATTGCATTTTAAAGCAATGTGTAGGTGTTGACGGGATAAATAGAATAATAAGTTAGTACCGTAAATGGGAAAAATATCTGGCGCGACACGGAAACGGGATGTGCTCCATATTTTATTTCATTCACGGCACTAACTACTATTCTCTATATACTCTGCGGTGGTGTATTTTCCACATAAGTTATAATATAAATTCCGTAACTGGGGGCCATTTCGCTAAATTTCGTTCGACTAAAATATTCGAAAGTGAAAAATTATGGCGTAAATTTCATATTAACACTGTTTACTTGTAAACAACTATTGGATTTACATTTATTGAGCATATGCTGCATATGCAGCATAATTATGCTCAATAAATGTAAATCCATCAATTTCAATTTCCAGACGTTTCTAAATATGCTCTTACGAACATTCTTGTCGTACGAAGTGTAGTGAAACGGCCCCTTGGTTCCTGTTGAAATGGACAGTAATGCAAACGTCGTTGACGATGAGCACCATAAGTCGTCGGCAGCGCCGGGATGTGGCGGCATCAAAATGCAGGATCCGTCGGCGGACGTGAAACCCCGAGTACCCGAACACATCGTGCCGACTTTGGTATGGAGACTATTTGGACTAAAGGTGAGCTGAGACAAGCCATGTGATTTTGTACCTACTAACAAGGTACGCGATTTAGAGAAACTGTGATACTTGAATCTTCTGTAAATGTAATTTCCTAAGCAAATGCGGAATTTTACTCTGAACATTTCCTCAAGTTTTTAAATGCATTTCGGTAGATTTGGATAGATTGTGAGTCTGGGTGTATTGAATATTGTGTGCATATATTATTGCGCAAAATAATAACACGCGTAATACATGAAACTACGAAGCCCGCAGGGGACATTGATATTTTGTATTAGTTCGTTCCCACAAAATAACAATTCGTTCCCTCAATTCAACAATTCGTTTCCTCGAATTAACAATTCAATTCCACGATATATTAATTCGTTCCCACGAATTAACAATTCGTTCCCACGAAATAACAATTCGTTCCCTCGAATTGACAATTCGTTCCCACTAAATAACAATTCGTTCCTTCAATTTAACAATTCGTTCCCTCGAATTAATTAATTGTTATATCATGGGAACGCATTTTTAATTCGAGGGAACGAATTGTTATATCGTGAGAACGAATTGTTATATCGTGGGAACGAATTCTTATTTCGTGGGATCGAATTGTTAATTTAAGGGAACGAATTATTAATTTGTGGGAACGAATTGTTAAATAAAAATAATTCTACGTCCCCTGTGGGGCTCCGTACAAAGGGCCCACATTAATATATGACAGATTTTATAGTTACGCCCGTTTGAAATCACTGGACGTACATGTAGTATGTATTCATTCACCTTGTACGGGCGGGCGAGAGCTTCGTCACGCAATAACTAGAGTTCGACTGGACGGATCGTAACCAAATTCGGCTTACACGTTTATCACGGCAAGTTGGAGAACCCTATTGGTTTTCCGATGACTTAAAACGCGTGTGTATTATTTGATCAGGAGCTACACTAATAACAAATCACATAAGCCCCCTTTCTCCAGTCACAGCTACATATCCGAAGACACTAGCCAGGTACATAATATTCTAGTTATCAGCTATACATCATTTGTACCCAGTTATCAGATACATGTATATTGACATATGTTTGTGCAATGTTACTTTAGTTGACAGAAACGAGGACTTGAGCCTAAACAAATAGTTTGGTTACGATCGATATTGTTTGTTACAGGCATGACGGTTGTTTCAGCGATGGAATGACGAAGAGTGCATATCATGATCAGACTGTGCGGATGCGGATGCACAGGCTGATCTGGATCTACACTGGTCGCAAAACCCATAAGCCCCATTTCTCCGGTCACAACCACATATCAAGTTTGTCATATGCGTTAGTCTCTCAATGCCTAAGCTGACACAACTGATATCAGTTACACCATAGCCTCGAATAATATGCATAAGCTATTGTTCACATGTTGAATCTTAAAGAAAGTAAATGCGAGGGAGCGCTAGCAACCGCATCATTTAGTTCCCTAAAAGTCCAATATATGATCAATACCATATTTATAGTTAAGCCAATTTGTACTATGCATCTCCCATCCGAGTATTGCTTTTCCATTTCCCGTCGAACAATTAATGATGATTATTGTTTACCCTATTTTCTCGACCAATGAAATAACTGCATTTCGTCCCAATTAATCGCATATTGCGACGCATTCGCCAATATATATTAAATTAGTCATTCAATGTTCAGCCGCTATATTCACAACTGATTGTACGCGTTGCCGCCATCAGTTCACATGACACAAAGCATAGTACCAAACACGCGCTCACTTCGTGTTACACCGCCAATCACATGCTAGTATAGCGATTGAAGTCACTGTTAGGGGCGGAGCTTTGCGACTGGGCTGGTAAACAATAAGTACATTATAGTTCACATATTGAATTTTTAATAAATTAATTTCTCGCTCGCTAGCGCTCGCTAAGAAATTAATTTATTAAAAAGTCAATATGTGAACTA
>CM055272.1:38464204-38492454 GCA_029237695.1 Conchocele bisecta
GACACTCATACCTTCAAACAACGTTACTATTCAAGCGTTTCACCGTGTATGTAAAACAAGACAATTTATATAATTCACAAAACCAAGGATTTTGTATAGTATGTATGTTTCCGATCGCACCGACGACAATAAACCAACATTACTACCATGCGCTTTGGGCCTGTGAGGGAGGAGCTAATCAGCAGCGCAATAATAGTTGCTCCCTCAATACACAGCATCGGTGTGTGAGGTGCGTTTCTGGCGGCCGTGGTCAAAGATCATCAGGCAATATAAAATTAATGTACTGAATATAATACACACCGGCCCCAAAACAGTATTGCCAGATTTTTTTATTTGAATATATATGAAGATAAATCATTCATTATTGTTTGTTAACACTATGTACATTACAAATTCGACACTCATAATGGTAGTTTTAAATATAGAAATAGTTTATATTCCCCCTCTACGACTGCTATACTATGTTGCTCCAAGAGAGCTAACCTAGTAGAAATCATGTGCTTGTCATGTTGCTATGCACGAATGTATATATTTGTTTTGATGGTGTTTACTCGTTTCATGGACATACGATGTGTGCATGTCATACTAACTGAAGTCCATGGAGACTCGTGTGGCTAAGGGTCAAGCACTTCACCAGAGTTTGTTGTCGTCGTCCGAGGTAGATTAACCAATTTCATGATGGTGATACGGATTTTTGTTTGCGTAAAATCTTGAATATTTTCTTTATATGTACAGTCGAACCTGTGTTAAAGGCTGCCTCCAAATAGCGAATATTTTCTTTATATGTACGTGGGTGTATATGTCGTGACCACCATTCGAACCGTCTTATCGAGACGGTTCAAATGAGAGGTCACAACATATACTTTCATTGAGAAATAACAAAAATAAAATTAACTTTTTCAAATAGTTCGTACCCGTAAAGGTGTTTTCTGAATGTAATGGGCTAACACGTATCTAGATAAAAGGCGTGATTCAGGGTCCAACGGTTCATTTTCAGTGTGATTCACAACGGTATTTACTTCCTACATATCACATACAAGCACACAAAAAGGGCATTAATCATTTATAAACTCTCCAGCCAGTGTAGTCTAAACTGTTCTATGTATTGTTCCACGTACCTTGAACATTTTTTATGTCCGTGAATTTATTCACCGAGTGGGTCTTTCAGATTATAATGGGGGTACACCACACTTATACAATCTGATATGGTTGTCCTTTGTTTTGTTTCTCGTGCGCCGTGTAAAGGCATTGTATATATATATAACGCATGCGGCTTGGACCTCTAATGATAGTAAAGTTTACAGTACTGAATTAAAATAGTGGCTATAAAAAAGTAAGTACATTTGTTCTCAGACACGGGGTTTGTGGAATGCGATATACGCGTAGGGATTAGATAGACGCGGTGATATCTGAGAACCAAAGTATTTTTATGGCCTTGTTTGTTATATATTTTTAATATAGATCATGAATAATGTGTTTTTACAGCACATTAATACTGGGTTCTACGAACACAGAGGATCCAGATTAATACTAATACTATTTGCGTAGTAATATGATATGTTGAATGATATGTAAAGAACAACAAACCTACCTTTCCCACCTTTCAGTGGATTTGCGGTTCACTAAGTATCATTCGACAACTCATTAAGCTCATCACATTTAATATATTCCGTTGGGAAAAAGTCATATATCATAGAAAAATACATTTTATCCAGAAACAAAAATTGAAAACAAGCAGGCGAGAGTTTTTGTTTCCAGATTAGTTACAAACGACGGAAATGACGTGCAATTGCATCGTTCTAGGAATTCTGGGAGCAGCTGTTGGTAGTCAAGCATTCGGCTTTGGCGGCTTCTTCAGTGCCAATCGTAAGTTCTAAAACTGCCAGGCCGGGCTAACCCTGTCGTATCACTCCCTACCCCACTCCCTACCCCACACGCTGGGCGTAAGATGCCAGGCCGGGTAAACCCTTAGAATGCGGGAACCAAAACGTGTCGTATGCAGCACTGTGTGCTGCCTGAAGCATTGTTTTGATAAGAGAGAAATGGAAAATAAATAAATAGAAGAAGACACAATTTTATTCAACATTGTAAGGGCTAAGCACGTTTGTGACATGATGTAAACGGCAGCCGTGTAATTGATAACTGAATGTGTTACAGACATTCCTTCCTTGTTTCATAAAGTTATTCCTTCCTTGTTTCATAAAGTTAAACCTTCCTTGTTTCATAAAGTTAAACAAGTATAGCATTTCTCTTTACTACAATGCGGAACATCTGTATACATAATAGTTTCACCCTAGTCCGTCAACATATACATCTATATAACCAAACCGAAATCATATCTTAACCATTACACTGCCGAGCACGAAAATTGTCGTCTGCCGATGCTTTATATTTTGCCTTCTTTCTCAATAAGGATATGGTTTGACAGCACTTTAAAATCATTTCCACTGGAAATGATTCTAAAATGCTGTCAAACCATGTTTTTGATGAGAAAAATCGAAAATAAAAAAAGCAGACGGCAACATTTA
The DNA here is from genome assembly GCA_029237695.1 of Conchocele bisecta. NCBI lineage: Eukaryota > Metazoa > Mollusca > Bivalvia > Lucinida > Thyasiridae > Conchocele > Conchocele bisecta. The sequence goes on from CM055272.1 coordinate 38,466,733, forward strand.
ATTCGGCAGTGTAAGGGTTAAATATACATGCTCACTCAGTAGGCACACAATGTTCTGTGAAGGAATTAAATAAGTTTATAATTGTGTCATTATTCCACCAGTTCTAGATATTACGAGTGCCCACTGGCAGTTATTTAGTAATATTTATTTTACTGATAGTGACGCTCGGTGATAACAGGCAGATATACAAATGAGGCAGATGATATGTTTTAATTATGTATACTGTTTAAATGCGTCACAGAAAAAAATATATTTTCGACAGATTATAAAGTATGATCATTCCACATCAAAAATAAATACAGAGAATAAATAGTAATGTCCGTTAACATTTTAAGGAAACACGCTTATCGCCCCTGATATCGGTATGGATATTACGTCTGATATAAAATGTATAATAATGCCAATCAATACGTGGGGTAATGGTGAAAGAATGTTTATTTTGCCGGAAAATGTATCAGATGATGTCTCTGATATAAAGAACATTTTGTGCCTACAAAGTGGGCATGTACCTTTAACATTGACGGGTCGTTGAACGAAGATCATATCTATATAGGTTAATATTTAGTACTCTGTTCGCAGCCAATGGTCAATTGTACATTGCGTACTACTGTTACTTGACAAGTTTACGTGAAAGCTTGGGGCCGTTTCACTAAACTTCGTACGACTAAAATGTTCATAAGTGCAAAATTATGATAGTCTGTAAATTTCACATTAACATTGTTTTTTTGTAAACAATGATTGGATTTAAATTATGCAGCATTTAGTAAAATATAGTTTCGTAATTAAGTATTTACACTGTATTTGGGAACTCAATTGTACATCTGATTCACCTGAAAACGTAAAACTAAAAATGATATATTTAATATTCTGGAAAATAACTAGTATTGCGAACACATGTTTTTCTGCAATTGAAATTTACTACAAATGTACTTAATTTTATTTTTGTTATATTTATATATTACTTAAACTATATATGTTACTTAAAGAAGTAGCTCCAATTGAAATTTCTTTCTAGTTGTTATATTGTATGAACATATCACAACAAAACAATGTTTTCATTTGTCTTCTTACGTGTGTAGCGGAACTGTGTAACATCATTTTCTTCCCCATTTATCATTGTTTAAAATCAACTCCCCCGTTTATAAGTTGCGAACGGTAACTCTTGCAATCTACTCCCGTACCGTCCGTAGGCTATGTACGGTACGGGAGTAGATTGCAAGAGTTACCGTTCGCAACTACCCCGTTTATCGCAGTTTCTGATGGTTATACTTGCATATATAGAAATACTTCAGGAATTCAATCAACTAAAATGGTATGGGTCAGCTGCAGTTCGAACGTACAGAGCGTGCTGTTTGACCATGGCTGTAGACAATGCTCATTCCAGGGCAAAGCCAACACCTACGTAATGCATGCGTCTCATGCTGTTACAAGAACGCGCCATTACGTCAACAAACTAATTCACAACGTTGGCACTGCAATGTTTTAATTGATGCGGCTACATCACGCGACGTGTACTGCGACCCCGGAATATGTGTGTGTACATCATTCAGCTGTTTGAATGGAGCAGATTGTCAATATACCGAAATAACTGCATATATGCTCAAATTGCATGATATTTCCGACGGAATTGTAACAATAACGTTCGACCATGTCCAGTCGTGGGTTCGCCGTGACATTCGGGAACTGTTTGAACCCGCGGCCTACGGCCTTGGGGTTCAAACTCTTCCTTCGTGCTACGGCACACGTTTACTTACGGATGGACATGGTCGAACCTTATATTGAATATCTGAGATATCATCTGCGACACATTCCCTTTAATATAGTAAATACAGTGGAACATCTCCAAACATGACACATAAGGGTTGCATAATAACTGCAATGGAATTTCCAGAAGGTTCAACTATATATAACGCCTTACTATAATTTACATTAAAGTAATGTAATTTAATTTTATTCCAGATTCTGACTGGAATGATCTTAAAGGTAAGTGTTAGACTTGGACATGCTATGGACTGATAATGTCAAACATGTGGTCTGTATCATATCGTTACTGCGTTGAATAAGGTTAAACATTCTGTATTGCATGAATTGGGTTTTCGCCTTTAATAACAGTGTACATGTATTACTATTTAGCTGGCCTATTTGTTTCAGTAAAGGCGGAACTAATTGGCATAATACAACGCAATGGATACATATGATGATTTCAAAAATAATTATTTTACTAGGACAACTAACACTCAATACATGGGACTAGACATGGGTCTCTGTCCAGTTATCTCATTATTTTAAATATAGTGCCAAATAGATAAATCAGCAATGCCGTCACTAATTTATATAAATAAAACTGATACATGGGACAATTTGTCAGCTTAGTAGCATAGCTCACCATGTTGTACGCAGTATGTTCTCATCTAGCGACTGCTGATTAAATGTTTATGTATGTGGGGTGCACGATATCCTCTTCCACTGATCTGATTAACCAGCCTGCTATTTTCAATGTATATTCCATTTCAGTGACATGGGGCATCAACCCATTCACATCGTTTATCTCCCAGCCCAGGATATAGACTGACGCCCAGTACGATGGTTGGATGGAGATGGTACCCGGAGCCAGCTGTGACAGTGAGTATCTTTCCGGCATCCGTTGATTATGTTGGCGTTGGTGAGATATTGTCATTTCAAACAGTGTTAATGTTGTACAGTCGAACCTCCCCGAACGGCCACCTCTCTACAACAGCCACCTCTCTGTAACAGCCGCTATTTTATATCCCAAATGGATGATTTGATCTATATCTAACCCTTGCACGGCTGAACATGAACATTGTCGTTTGATGTTGATTTTGCCTTCTTTCTCAATAAAAACATGTTTTGACAGCATTTTAGAATCATTTCCATTGGAAATGATTCTAAAATGCTCTCAAAACATGTTTTATTGAGAATTATTGAAGAAAATAAATAAACAGCAGACGATAAAATTGTATTGAGCATTAACCTCCCTACAACAGCCACCTCTCTATAACAGCCAATTTTGCCTCTTCCCATGGGTGGCTGTTGTAGAGAGGTTGCACTGTATGACCAAGTTAGATAGACAACAATGGCATGCACACACTAGTTGATGATATGTACAGTGGAACCTCTCTAGCCGGATACCCTTTGCACCCATGTGTGGTTAATCTTGATGGGTTTCATTGTTTTTTTTATCGCCGATGGCACTGTCTGTTCGTGATCGCAAAGAACCGAATCAAGTTTTTGAGTGGTCAGATCCCTGATTTACAGTGGAACATCTCTATAGCGGACACCCTGGGGAGTCCGTTTAGAGCGGTTCCAGTGTATATGCATACGTCCTAGTGAATTGGAAATAGTAACCACTGTACGGATACACAGTTCAGCGTCAGCACGGCAAGACTATATTTTCCATGACCAGGGAAGGATTGTCCCGAAGAATAGGCGAAAAAATATATTAACAAACGTTGACAAATGTGTAAGTGCCACTAATACCCCATTGCACATATTCAAAATGAATAACAAATAGCGTTGGTTGACAAGAACACCATTGTATACGCACACATGGCAACACGTACTATAGCATTGAGAAGGTCAGTGGACACTATAATTGCGACTTTTCCCCAGGGCTAAGTGATATGATATATGGGAAATAACGTCATTTCGATATTCATTTCATACATATACGGCGTTTACCGTGTACATGTGTGATATGGTTTGTAAATGATGTTCAAAGCTGGCAATTTTATATATTCTTCCCATATGTGTGCTCGAACGTTGATCTTTTACGTCTTGTTGACGTCATTGTTACGAAATATTGACGATTCTCGAATCAATGTAACGTGAAAAGGTTAATATCAAACATGAAACATTAACGCTTCACGAATTTCATAATTTTATTGTTCCAGGCAATCCACATTTCAAGGGAAAGCGTTTCATCAGAAATAACGACAAGGCCGTCATCTTGCTTTATGACGTGAACGGATACATAGCCGGGATACAAGCTGCTGTACGTATTTGTCATAGCAACATATATTAATGTTGTTATAGCAATCACATGAAAACAACATTTTATATACATAATTAATGGTATCTATCATGTTTTATATATATATTGTTACATGTCCATATATTATGTGCATCTTTCTGATGTGACTATGATAAACGTGTTTGTGCCCGTTGGAAGATATTCGGATTTATGATTATTACATTGTTAAGGAATAATGTGTATGGTGTCACTAACTTGTGATGCAACCGTATGTTCGACCTGGTTTATATATAGTATTTTGCATGAGTAATGCTTTAATATGATACGAGAAGTCGGTTAATGAGTTTGCAATACAAATCATAGTAAATCAATACAACAGTTAGATTACAGTAGCTCTTTTCTGCAGGTCAACTATACCTACTATACCAATACTATACGAATGCTATACCAATACGATATGTTTTCTAAACGATATGCATATACTATGAACGTACGGTATGTTTGTACCGTACATACCAACCAATATCGTATAGATATACCATTCAAATCGTACGTTTATACGAATTTTATACATGTGTATAATTCTGGTACGTTTGTATCGTACAAACATACCAGATTATGGTATATGTATACCATATCCGTACGGATATGTCGTATATACGAACGGATATCGTATGTTTGTATAATATTCGTATAGTACGTTTGTACTATACGATGATACGGTACAAACATACCAATAGTATATGATCATACGATATGCTCATTAAATATACCAATACTATACGATTACGATATGTATACGATATTAGTATATACAAATAGGTAAGGAGCAGAAAAGCGCTACTGTATATTCATTTCATAAGAACATTGTGATACATAAAACCTGCACTGATCACCAAATGTGTTTTCCTATTTGCGTATATAACACACTACCATATTGTGATTTGAATGCAATATGACATTACACTGCGAATGTCCATTGTATGTAATAAATAGTATATTTATATAAATGAGTATATAAGAGTGATAAAACATGAAAACAGATGTAAGAATCGAAATATCTCATTTGGATGACTGGGTTGTGGACTGTACAAGTTGTTCCTTCTGTGATGGAACATTTTATCATATGGTTATGAGGCTCGCGGTTCTCCTTGTGAAATACCTTTATATAGACATATTTGCCAAAATTGGTAAATGCAATTTCAGGGAGTTTACGTGTACTGAAATGAAGTATGCCACATAAATAAAAACGTGTGCGTACAATTGATTATTTAAATTGTGCATACGCATATTGCATTTATTATAACAGCCACTGTGTCGATTGGAAAATTCCTTCTTTCAATAGACAGAGGATCTCAAACGAACTTCCATTTGATATGACATTTAAGAAACGATTCTGGCACAATTATACACAATTGAAGATATAAATATGCCACATCATAAACTTATGTTCGCATAGATTTCATCGATCCTCATGTGGATATGACGTGGACTCGCCGTGATACAGAGACGTCATATGTAAATAGTATCCACAGCGGTAAAGTTACACTGTTTGTAATCAAGCCACTTTATCAGTATTCATACTCGTAAGACAGACGGAAGTAACTATAAATAATTTTCTTAGGTGTTTCACGTCGTAAATTTGTTTAAAACAATAGCCGGCTGATATGACGGAAGGTATGAAAAGCGCCATATCATAAAGTTATCATCAAATATTTAGCAAGCATTTGCACTTTTCTCAAATGGGTTACAGCACGCCATAACGATATTTGCATGTGATCAATACAATTATTAAGTAATGCATGTGTCAATTTAAAATTACTACCTCAAAGTGCATTTAGCTAGACTACTGATTATTTGTTATTGATTTAGTTTATGTATGTAAATGAAATGTCATGTCCAATTCAACATATATGATTCCAGTTCTCAAAAGACTACCCCGACAACCATAATCACTACCCCACCTCTAACATTACGCCCCATCCCATGGTCCTAGACGACAACGATTTCGTCATCACCGCCTACTTCGTCGATCCAGGTATAGAAAATATAAAGTGTCGCATCAGCTGCTAAAGTAGAGCTTGCGTAGCCTGCACTATCGCGCAGTCTGCGCAGAGCCTACGAATTTCGCAATGTTGGCACTGAAGTAGCATTACTTCCGCCATCACAACGGTTGTTTCTCTGTCAGTTGTTACAAAAGTCGTAACATGTTTTATCCAGTCGGTAGGCATATATAAACGGATTTACTGCGGTCGTTTCTCATATGTAGTACGATCTATTACGTGCATGACATGTTTGAGTGTGGCATGCTCACACTCTCTATACGTATATCCAAGCAGAAAGGTCCAATTTAATTCGTCAGTATTCTATGATACATGTAGCATATAAAAGAAACAACACTGCATCCAATATATACAACAATGAGACGGTGTTAAAGACTTTTTCACATCCTGTAAAAAAGAAATATAACAGGTTGGTACGGTTAGTATTATGTCAAGCTGCAGAAATGCCATGATACATTTGAATGTGCATAAAATGCTCAATGACCTTTCATATCAGGTGAGCAAAATATACACTTTGAGTCCATTGCATCTTATATAGTGGTACTTCTACTTGCTCTAGAAATAACGTTGCTTTGCATTTGCTTCGTGATTTTAACTTTTGAATATTTAATATATGTTGTATAGTCTATTTTATCTTACATGTACATGTTATTGCATGTAGCTACTGAAATATGATAAAACGAACGTGATACATGTATGCATATACCAGCTACTCATATGAGTTGTGTCTGTATGCTTAGTTGTATCAATGCATCACTAATGTACATCCGCTGACGTTACAATGTAGTTCGTTATATTGTATTATATATATGTGTTACTGTATTTGGTACATTTCAAATACTGCACTACATTTACAGCTGCCACTAACGTGGGTTTTGTAATGAAAAATATCGCGTTACGTGTCGAAATCATTTTTTCACAGCAACGATTTGCACACCGGGGCGATCAGAGGCGGACTTCAATACTCAGGGCACAGGTACGGGTCTCTGGATCCAGAACGGTACGGACCCGGTAGCGGACTCCACGAGGATACCGCACCTGCAATCTGATGCCGACAAGACTATGTGAACAAAGAGCAAGTGCTTCAGAACTATGGGTATGCACTCGGTGATAATACCACTACATTGTATATCAATATTGCATTTTACTAGTTTAAATCAGTCTTATAAATAGGTTAATGAAAATGTCAAATCATGAGTAACTTGATGTAGTCAAATCCCGGCGTGACGTCAGAACTGACGGAATGTGTCGGTACACGTTCATGTTGCAGAGTTTAAACTAAGCAAAGTGGCGTTTAGGCGACAAACTCCACCAATAGTGACGCTGACGGTGGCATCGAAGTTAGTTTAAGTGAATATATAGTTATATGACTGGATTATAAATGCAACGGATTATTCTGACTATATAGGCCGCCCGACATAGTAATATGAGTATTCGATCAATAATGCAATCATGTCAGTTGCTGTAGCGTGACCATCAAAGGAGTTGTATTGGAAATATATAGAAAATAACATGAACTTAGTTTCTAAACATAGCATTAGTGGAACCTCGAAGGGCTGTACCCAGTTGTAGGTACTGTAGTCATGGTATTGATTTGAAATTCCGATATGCATGTAGTATATGACAACCTGATACATATTACACTTATATAAGTTGGAAGTGTACATTACTGTATAACATAAAACGTATGTCTGTTTACATAATGTGTACTTCTGGTTTGCATGTAACATGACTACACGTGCAACATAATATAATTTATTTTGTAGGTGTGCATTACTGGTATAACATATCGACATCGATGAGCTGTGATACGTTTTTCCCTGTATTCCTTCTCTACAATGACGGTGTTCTAAACGGTTTCGGCTGGGCGTTCGGGCTCAATATTGAGGAATCCGACATCTTAGAGCATCCAATACGAGGGTCGTATTCGGTATGTTTCCATAACGCCCGTCATTCCAGAAATACTATAGTATAGTCAACGTCGCCATTGTCGTCTACAGACTGATTAAATTCATCACAGGGATAAGAAGGGCAACGTCAAACGAATAAGGAATGTGAAATCCTTTTCACAACGTTTTCATGTTAAGGACATCTGACATATCATTCATACCCTACCTACTGCATTGATCTTGCCCTTATTATCAACGTTTCAGAACATATATTGTCAATGTCGCAACAGAATAGCTTAATTGGCTGAGCCTGAGCTGTAGCATAGGTCAAGCGGATTCACTCAAGCTGCTTGAATTCAAGCACAATATTAACGTATTTTGAACAAACACATTTATAAATATTGGCAATATTGGTGCAGGTGGTAGTGTTATTGTCGACATGAAACACCAGGTCCGAGTTTGAGCACTTGTCAGTGAATAATTACTGGGACTCTAAGATGGGTGCACATTAAAGGTACATGCCCACTCAGCAGGCACAAAATGTTCTTTATAGGAATTAATTAAGTGTATACTTGTGTCACTATTCTACCAGTTCTAAAAATTACCAGTGCCCGCTATACATATATACTCATTTAGTAATATGTATTCTACTGATAGTGACGGCGGAAGAATCAGGCTATTTTCATATGCACATGAGGCGTGATCAATATTATTTATATCAGAGACATCATCAGAGACATGTTCTGGCAAAATAAACATACACTCACCATTACCCTAAGTATTGATTGGCAGTATTATACATTTTATATCAGACTTAAATATACACACCAATATCAGGGGCGATAACCGTGTTTGCCTAAAACTTTAACGGACATTACTATTTATTCTCTGTTACTGTATTTATTTCTTGATGTGTAGTGATCATACTTCATAATCTGCCGGAAATATTATTTATTCAGGTGACGCATTTAATTAGTGTAAATAATTAAACGATAGGATGCCTCATTTGCATATGAAAATAGCCTGATACCGCCGCGAGTCAATATCAGTAAAAATGAATATTAATAAATGATTATAATTATATTTATAGAGTGCTCAAGTCAATTTTAAAACCGGTGGAATAGTGATACAATTATAAACTTATTTAATTCCTATAAAGAACATTTTTGCCTACTGAGTGGGCATGTACCTTTAAGGTGGGTGGTGGTGTTTTTGGTGATTCATTCCCTGAAGTTATGTCACATGTCGTTAACTATCCGCTTGCCGAGGTAGGAGAGGATATAGCGATAGTTCATGTGTGTGCGTATATACGACATGCCCGTACGCAGGAATTAACTTAGGGGGTGCGTTAGCGACGGCGCGATGGGCCAACATGTGTTTGTGCACATCCACGGACGGATCTCGGCAGATTAACCCCTTCACCCCTTAGTTAATTGTGCAACCAATTCAATCATCACAAACGTATTTTCACACCAGTCCATTTATGGACATGGGGTGTTTTTTTTCTCAAAATTATGAAAATTAATTACAAAAATTGCAGATCCTGATGAGACGGCTCGTCACGAGCCGGCTCATCTGGATCTACACGTTTTTGCCAATACCACACTACAGGCCTGTGGTGTTGAAAGGGTTAAGGGGGTGCGTACACACCCGTCTCACCCCCTCTGCGTACGGGCCTGGTACGTGCACACGTGCGTTTGTTAGTAGCACATTTAAAGGTACATGCCCACTCAGTAGGCACAAAATGTTCTTTATAGGAATTAAATAAGTGTAAAATTGTGTCACTATTCCATCAGTTCTAAAAATTACACGTTCCCGCTATACAGACATACTTATTTAGTAATATTTATTTTACTGATTGTGACGCGCGGTGGTATACAACACAAATGACAGACGATAATAAGTTGCTGGAGGTCAATCGATGAGTCCAAATATAGGTAGACCAGTAGCCTATTTCATCAACATTGCAAAGTATACTTTACTAGCAAAGTATACTTTGAGGGAGTAATCATTTATTTTTCCTGAAATGCATTATTTCATATATAACTAACAAATGCATATATTTCATGATTAAAAGTATGCAGAATTATTATACTGAATTTATTACATTATCACAGCCATTAAATGGCTGTGATAATGTAATAAATTCAGTATAATAAAAATTAATAAATTTTTCAAAAAATTGAAAATTTCTCCCTCAAAGTATACTTTGCTACTAAAGTATACTTTGCAATGTTGATGAAATAGGCTACTGGTGTATTATCATATCATAGCCTCATTTTCGTGTATAATACATACATGATAAAGTACATGCCTGTCAATATAATAGTGTATCTTGGTGCGAAAAATAGACATGTAGTGTGGCTCAGTGGTATCGAAGCGGGAGAATATCCATACGTTAGCAGAACTTTTGTTCATTTTATCTGGTCGAGAGTTCGAACCTCACAAAACGCATTACTTTTGTCGATATCATTCTGTTCGTTTTATGACTGCTTGCTGGAGAATTAAATAAATGAAACGGCGAGGGTTATCACTATTGCTGTATGACCTCAATGTGACATGGTCGGCGAGAACATACTCCAGATACTTCATGTACACACGCATTTAGTTATTAGTTTTCTTCAAAGTGAGACTAACGTTCTATATGTAATCTATCTCATGCTTAGTTAATCTAATTTGTAAGAGCAACACACATACAAAAGAAATATATAATACAATATAAACAAATCAAAATATATGTATTCGAGCTCACTACCTACGGCATTGATATCCGTCACTCTACCCCCTCGACTACATAAAACTTGATGACAAATCTCAAAATCAATATTGAAAAGGAATACTGGCACGGGTATATTTACCTGTCTCACCTATTCTGTGTTTTGTTTATGACCGGTTTGTCACATACGCGTGGATGCTTTGTGATCATGAACAGGCGGTATCATCGGAGATAAAGGGCAATTAATTATATCAAAAGTAAGCACCATTCACTGTTCTCTCTGTCCGGATTAGACTGGTTCCACTGTAGCTTGCGAACTACTTAACCGACTCTGATCATCTCTGGCTACAATGTGTGTCTAAGGATGTTGCTTTATTTTGCATACATACTACGTCTGAACATCAAAGGTCAAGCTCACTGATGACGTATGTACATCTCGTGTGTAAGGCAAATGCGCTACAGTTTTTTTCCACAATAAATGCGTAACCCCTTCACCGATGTTAATAGTATTTAGCCACAATGTTAGTCGACGGATGATGATTGTTTTGCAAGCACATCATGTCCGAACACCCAATGCCAATGTCCATTGAGGATGCTCATCTTATTTTATTATCAATGTTGTCAGCGATGGGATTAGCTGAGTGATGCCGATGGCGTTGTTGCTATTTGTATGAGTAATATGTGTATTTTACATGTGGAATTAGGAACGTTGATTATCGTGATTAAAGCATGTTGCCAAATGTTTTATAACTGCAAACTGGTTTTATCATCCATGTTTAATCGACAGGCGTTCCTGGATCCAGTACCCACGTGCCTTGACCAGTGGGGGACAATTACCACGCTGCATATCTACATGGACAGTCATTACCTTCGCAACCTCTGCTAGACGTGAAATATTACGTTGGAATACATGTTGTTTTGTTGGAATTCTGAGAAATTGGGCTTATGGGATTTGTGACCAGTGTGGCTCCTGAACAAATAGCACACCCATATAGCCTGCTATTGATCTATACCAAGGTGCATACTCCAAATTAAGTATTATCTGATAGTTTCCATAATATGCAATGGATTTTGATGAAAAATGGCGCAACAAACGCGTCTTCATGAGTTGCATTTTGTGGTCTAGGGTATTCGGCACATACTAATGTCGTTTTTGCGAATACTCGGTTTCCGTGTGAGTTCATACATACAGTGTTAGATACTGGATATAAGCATTTGCTTATATAAACTTCGTCAGTTTCTCCGGCCCATTTCATTGTGTTTTCCCTTAATTGATATTGCAACGTTGTGCATTATTAAATGTATTCAGAAGTACATGTACATACAATCAAATACAATCGAGAGTCCTGGTATTTCGCCGGTACCCATTCACAGCTGGGTGGACTGAAGCAGTGGGGATAAAATGTCTGGCTCAAGGACACAACCTACGCCTTATGTGAGGCTCGAACCCATGACCGTAAGATCAGCAGTGCGATTCCTCAGACCGCTCGATCACGCGCTCTTTCAGTATTATAGTAAACACGGAAATCAATTCTTCGCAAAAACGACATAAGTTTGGGCCAAAGTACCCAGACCACCAAAATGTAGCTTAACAAGACGCGTTTGATGCGCCATATTTCATCAAAATCCGTTACATAATAAGGAAAATACAAATGAATACGTACCTTGAATCGGATGCGCTTCTGGAAGTTTCAGTAATTGTTGCTGTTGTTCTAACCACGTAATCATACACGTTGTATGCTGCTTGTTAGTAGCATGGCACATGTTTCATTGATGTAATGCAAAAAGTGATGATCCTGATCAGACTGCGGATGCACAGGCTGATCTGGATCTACACTGGTTGCAAAACCTATAGGCCCCTTTTCTCATATCACAGATATATATATCCACTGTCATAATTATTTTAAGATACAACTGAGAGCAGGGGCCCGTTTCACTAAACTTCGTTCGTAAGTGTAAATTTAGGATCGTCATGGAATTTCAAGTTATGGATTTACATTTATTGGACATCGGCTGCATATGCATTCTGAATACATGTAAATCCATTAATTGCTTACAAGAAAACATTTTTAATGTGAAATTTACAGACTATCATAATTTTGAAACAACGAACATTTCAGTCGTACGAAGTTTAGTGAAACGGCCCCCAGATGTATATTGTTAATGCGATGATCACCTACGTGTGGGTAGTTTTGGCCGTTTTGAGGAAGTGTCCATGACTACATCGTATGTCAAGTAGAGGTGGAGTCGAAGTGGCCAAAGTCTAGCATTGAAAGTGCCGAAGTGTTTCCCAGTTACCTACTTCTGACTAGCGATCATTCGACGTATAAGGTCACGGGGTCAGCGGACGATGTCTATTTTAGGTTTTTAGGCTTGTAGCCAGTTCGAATCGACGCCTTATTTAGAGATTGAAAATATATGTTCCTGATAGCTTGGGAGATCATTTAAATTACCAACTGGTTGACTGTTGAAACAGGTGACTGTAAACAACAATAAATGCCACATTTATAAATGTACAACGTATCGATAGTTGATTTATTTGATTGCCCAGTCTTGCGCAAGCATTAGCATTATTGTCCCTACAGCTTAGATGGTAGCGCGCTCACTAAATGCATTCAAACTGTGTTTCTTTTGTGTGAGTTCGAGCCTCGGAAAATTAATATTTTTTATTTTGTATTCATAACTGATTTAACGTATGGGGTATGGGGGTTATTGGCCTCCTAATTTTCGGTAATGTTTAACTGGCTAAACCAACCCCACACGTCGTATGTACACCGTCCCCAGAGCGGGGAAGATATTGGTTTTGCATTTTCGTTTGGTACAGACAGATATATGAATGTAACTAAGACAAATCAAATCACAGTATGCAATATACGTATATGTGTATATCAGTTTTCGAACTTATGTAAAACAAGAGCTGTAGGAGAACAGCATAGCTCGACTACAAGGGTTGTCGATGTACACATAGCTTGAAAAAGAAAGTGGCCGCGGCCCGCATAAAAATCTTAACCAAGGTTGACTAAAAACCTTAACCAAGGGAATTTAACTAAGTAATTCAAGGTTAAATGTAGGTCAGTGTCATATATAGGTCGGGTGTTATTGATGTACATCACTAGGAGATGACGTTTTCCAAGTATGGTTGCTGTAGGCCCAGGAGTATTCCATATACAAGCTTGACTAAAAACCTTAACCAAGGAGAAATAACTAAGTAATCCAAGGGTAAAAGTAGGTCAGGGTCAAATATAGGTCAGGGATTATTGATGTACATCACTATGATATGAAGTTGTCCAAGTATGGTTGCTGTAGGCCCAGGAGTATTCCATATACAAGCGTGACTATAAACCTTAACCAAGTTTGAGTACAAACCTTAACCAAGGGGAAATAACTAAGTAATTCAAGGTTAAATGTAGGTCAAGGTAAAATATTGGTCAGATGTTATTGATGTACATCCCTATGAGAAAAGGTTATCCAAGTATGGTTTCTGTATGCACAATAGTATTCCCTCTACAAGCTTGACTAAATACCTTAACCAAGGTTGACTAAAAACCTTAACCAAGGGGAATTAAGTAAGTAATTGAAGAGGAAATGTAGGTCAAGGTCAAATATAGATCAGGGGTTATTGATGTACATCCCTATGAGAAAAGGTTGCCAAGTATGGTGTCTGTATGCACAATAGTATTCCATCTACAAGCTTGACTAAAAACCTTAACCAAGGTTGACTAAAAACCTTAACCAAGGGGAATTCACTAAGTAATTCAAGGTTAAATGTAGGTCAGGGGTTGTTGATATGTAATTCTAGGAGATGCAGTTGTCCAAGTATGGTGGGTGTAGGGCCAGGAGTATTCCATATACAAGCTTGACTAAAAACCTTAACCAATGCGTGACGGTGACGCCGACGCCGACACGACGCCGACGCCGACGCGACGCCGGGGTGACTACATACATGTAAGCTCTAACTATTCTTCGAATAGTCGAGCTAAAAATGTTTCAATAGCTACATTAAAATTAATATTATTAACATAAACTATTAACAACGTAATATGAGAAAAGGTTATGAAGTGTGGGGGTATCCAATAAAAAAGAACAACAATGGTGGTGTCGAACCCACAGCCCTCAACGAAAGATTAATACACACAATATAACTGCAACCACTACGTTACGTTGCTCAGATACGAAATGTATGTCTTGGTCACAGGTCGATATAGGTGCATGTACGTATAACAATGTTTCTATGTTCTAAAATTAGATAATAAAATCACAGGACCTGCTGCATTTGTATCGATTAATATGGACTCAATCATACATGCATTTCCCATGGAGTGCTTGACGTATGTTGGTGTGATTTACATACGATTCGAGTGCCTGTGTTCAGTATTTTCTTTTTTAACAAATGTATATGTAACAACAAATGTGACAAATGGATTCAGAATATGCCTGAATGTTGTTTGAATATATTTCGGGCCAATATTTGTCACATACTTGCTACATCGTCGTGCTAATGTCAGTTTTGCATTTCTTACACACCTACTTTACCTATTATGGTTCAATACAGAATCTCCTCAGACGTTTGCCCTTGTCACTTTATCGAAAACCAACAGTACGTGTAATAATGAATGTTTCTATATGTTTAATTTACATATTTACATATGGCAGGCTCATGGCGTCACAGTATAAACAAGAATAGAGATCCATGATAAACGCCGCGCATACATTTAAAGTGTGGTGTTATTGCTAATGTCCATTTGCTTTTGTCCTGTTTTGTCCTTTCACGTGTATGTTTCATCTCTAAAACGAATTGCGAAACAGACAACTATCGGTGCTACTTCTCTAAATATACTACAATTCAACACAATACAAAGAAAGCACCCCTATGTATTTAATAGGCCACTTCCTCGTTAATATTCAGATTCAGGGTTCAAACGTAGACAATATTTTGAAAGCACGATAACAAGGTGCATACTCACGTGGTTAACAACAATAACAATGGCTGAAATTGTTGAAAGCGCGCCCACTCCAAAGCAGTATTATTTGATATTTTCCTTAATAGGCAACGGATTTTGATGAGATATGGCGCAGCAAACGCGTCTTCATGAGCTGCATTTGGTGGTCCCGGAAGTTCGGCACATACTTATGTCGTTCTTGCGAAAAATCGATTTCCGTGTCAGTAGACACGGAAATCGATTCTTCGCAAAAAAACGACATACGTTTGGGCCAAAGTACCCAGCCCACCAAATGCGGCTTAACAAGACGCGTTTGATGCGCCATATTTCATCAAAGTCCGTTACATAATAAACACAAAATAAAAGTATACGTATTTTGAATCGGAGGGCTTCTGGAAGCTTCAATAAGTGTTGTTGTTGTTGTAACCACGTGCTCATACACCTTGGATAAGTACATATGACCGAATAGGTTGGTTGTCCCAGGTAGTATAACACGTATTTCCTTATCTTCGATAAGTCACCAGCCGATCATACAATGTCACGTACATTGTATTTGGTCATGTGGTTAATTAATTGTGAAAATGGCAATGCATTATGTGAGGTACCTCATCACACTTGTATGCAAAATGGTATGGTCCTAAGGCTTGTTTACCACGTGCAAATATGTGGCAGTGACTGGAGAAATGGGGCTTATGGCATTTCTAGTCAATTTATATCCTAATCTTCAAGAACACGCCTCGAGAGTGATAAGGAATGATGCTGTTTGTTAGAAGCAGGACATGTGATATACTGAATGAATGACAAACAGTGTAGGGCCTGATCAGACTGTGCATTAGCTACAACAACTCACCTCCGATATGTTATATACGGCTACAATTTGACCCATTCAAAAACATGTGAGCAACCGAAGTGCATACCATAACCTGTTGCATGTCGGTCAACATTTAGTAAACAAATAATCTTTGATGTAGAACTAGTGAATTGCCAAAATTAATAGAAGAGGGAAATCATAGAAGCCATCTTTTCACTTGTTGTTGTTCAACATTCAACATAACGAAATGATATATATGTAAATGTCAGATAAACACATTGACATGGTATAATAACCAATTTCTGCATGTGTATGTTATTTTTTAATAATTTATTGATACAGCTTTGACAGTTTTATATCACTAACATATCAAACACGCCGGATAACCGATTGCAAAAATCATTATTCCGTGTGTTACATTAAAGAGATGGGGTTAAATTGCTACCCTTGCGAGAGGTATGGAGCTGTGTAGCAATTTTGTTTTCTAACTGTGCGTATGAACAGGCTGATCTGGAGCTACACTGGTCGCATAACCGCACATATGATCAATAGTGACTTGTGCAATTGATGATGGGATATGCCAGGCCCGTACGCAGGAATTAATTTAGGGGGTGCGTTATCGACGGCCGCGAAAGGCTAAACATTGTTTTGTTTTGCACATTCACGGACAGACCTCGGCAGATTAACCATTTCACCCCTAAATACCTGGAATGGATTTTGATATGTTCATTTTGCAATCCATTCCAATCATCACTAAATGATTTTCAGACCAGTCCATTTATGAACATGAGGTGTTTTTGTTCTAAAAATTATGATATTTACTTGCAAAAAGTGCAGATCCTGATGAGACGGCTCGTCACGAGCCGGCTCATCTGGAGCTACACTTTTTTCCAATACCACTATACAGGCCTGTGGTGTTGGACGGGTTAAGGGGCGTGCGTGCGCACCCGTCGCACCCCCTCTGCGTACGGGCCTGTATGCGACCTGGTTAGCTCTTGATCCAACAACACAGTTGCACCAGACTTATTACACATAACAGCAGGGGGCCGTTTCACTAAACTTCTTACGACTAAAATGTTCGTAAGTACAAATTTAGGATCGTCCAGAAATTTAAGTTTATGGGTTTACATATATTGAGCATAGGCTGCATGCTCAATAAATATAAATCCAATAATTATTTACAAGAAACCATTGTTAATGAGACATTTACAGACTATTATAATGTTGCACTTACGAACATTTTAGTCGTACGAAGTTTAGTGAAACGGGCCCTGGCAGTTGTTTACTGACGAATGCCGAACTACGCCGGCATCTGTTTATACTGTACGGATTTATTAGATAACCTACGCGTGTCGGGAAAGTCATAAATCCAATTTCTTCCGTCAATTTCAAAATGTTATGGCTAAGTAAATACAAGGGAATAATCGTGTGTATCGTGAACAGCGAACAGAGTACGCCTGATCGGGGCTGCGTGTCAGTGCTATATCCTGAATATTTCACCCACATTCGAAATGTGATTATCCTCATTAGGGGGATATTTGATAAGGGTTGTTTGTCGAGGCGGTGCCATAGATAATGTTCTAAATTGTCATTAACCTTGTGATCATTCAATGACATTTTAGTCATTTTGAGAAAGTAACTGTTGTGCTTTCTTACAGAACTGCCTAAAATATAACATTGATAACCCTACGATGGACGAACGCGCAATCCACATGTTCGTCCAACAAATACACATACACCATGATATGGTTATACCAAACACTGGACAAATGTGTTTGTGTCGCAATGCGTCTGCAAATAGCATACGAAGACAGGCACGGAGCTACTAGTTGTGTGTCTCAAACATTCAGAATCGACCAGTCTGTTTTACCATGCGCTGTATTAACACGTATAAAGGAAGAGGTCATGGCCAGTAGAGAAATCAAAATGACTTCAATGTGTGAATCACATCCTTGTTATTATTGGTGTGTGGGAAGTGGTGCGAAGCTACGTCGTGACGAATAATATAACACGGGAGGAAGTTATGTATGTCTAGTATGAATAACGTCCTCTGTTATTATTTGTTGCGGGGGTTGCAAGGGCGCCGGAAGCATCATCATATTGGTCCGACGAATCGACTGGGTGCCACCGTTGCCCACCCAAAGTGTATGTTGTTACCACGTCTCGCTGAGACGGTTCAACTGAGTGGTAACAACATACAATTTTGATATGAAATTTAAAAAAATGCAGAAAAAATATTTGCATTCCGTTTTTTATACATGAATTACAAATAATTATATGTTAAAATTATTGATCCGGCAGTGGCCGGACCTGCCTGGCCTGTTCCGACGCCCCTGTGGGTGAAGCTATACTGGGGATAACCTTTGGCATGGAACGATGTCGTGTATAGGCTAGTATGACTACATCCTCTGTTATGCTATGCTGGGACTAGTTATTTGACATGGAAATATGTCATTAATACGCTAGTATGAATGCTATCCTCTGTTATTAATAAGTTACTATTGGTGTGGTCGGAGTGGGGGTGAAGCTATGCTGGGGCGAGTCCTTTGACATGGAACTATGTCATAAAAACGATTGTATGAATACAGTCCTCTGTTATTATTGGTGTCAGTGAGAGGGACGAAGCTACGTTGGGACGAGTACGTTGGCATGGGGAGAGGTCATAGGTGCGCTAATATGAATAGTATCCTCTATTATTAGTTGCGGTGTGTGGGTGGGGGCCGAAGATATACCGGGATGAGTCATTTAGCATGGAATGTCCTATCAGAGGCGTCGGAGCTCGGGCCGCAGAGGCCGCGGTCGCGGCCCCAAGAGTTTGGCGCCGCGATCCCAGTATTTTGGCGTGGCGGCCCCAAGCTGGATGAAGATTGTGTGACCCGAATAGTAAAGGACTTGCGAAATTTATTTAGGTACAGACCGGGAAATCGCGTCTGAGGTGTTCTGGTTTTCAAAATTGTCTTGGGGTAGGATGCGCATCACGCTCGCGCGTCAATAACCATTTTGTTTACGAGGGGGCCTCGGGATTCCAATGTCAGCTGCATTCCGACACGCCTGTGTACATGTATGTAAGCTATATCTCGTCGCTCTAATTCAATAACACAATGCCAATGGTACATCCGCCAAACTATAACTATAATTTGACAATGATCTTTAACCTTCAATTTCTCTAACAGGTCCACGATTCGCGCCAAACCGCCGACTATACTACTACCCCAGATTCGGTTTCGGTGGCAGACGGTTCGGCCCACCATGGGGAACAGGACGAGGAATGGTGTTCCTGGGTGCTGGGGCCTTACTTAGATTCGGAAATCCCTTGAGTTGAGGGGGTCAAACGAAGAAGGTGATAAGTCCTCCATTGACACCCTACATAAGGAATGATCCCCCTTCTTCCACTGACCCCATAAATCTGGGATAATGGGCATTATGTAAATTCCAACAATCGAAATAGGACGGAAAAATGTTGGTGATGGCTGTAAGCATATTTTAGTGCCGGAATGACTAACTGTGTAGGCCCTGATCGCACTGTGCATATGCGTAGGCTAGTCTGGGTCGGCAGGTCGTCAGGTACCTTTTCTCAGCCGGCGGCACATATTTCGTTTCATGAAACAAAATTATATATACAATGTAGCTATCGCGATCTAAAATATTTGTGAAGCCAACTTATGTTCCATGATAGGTAATAAAATGCCGTTGAATATTTTACTTTGATAGCCTTTTGCCCCTCTATATTGTTTACAGCCTAATTTTAAATGAGATAAACCATGTGATATTGTACCTTAGAAAATGTGCGATGTTTCATGATAGATATTTACAGAAACTGTGATAATTTCTGTACTATACGTCCGAAGTTGATGAAATGTTCATAGCATAGTCACACGTAATTCTATTCCGCATTTGTTATACAAATCTGTCGCATTAATGATACATGTAGGTGTACGCATCTACAGTGGAACCTCTCTAAACCGGACACCCTGGGAGGTGCCCAGGGTGTCCGGTTTAGATAGGGTCCACTGTAAATCAATCATATGGGCACCATATCAACGGTGAGAGATTACCATAAACACATACAATTAAGCACATGTAGATTGTATGGGTGTCTGGTTTAGAGAGGTTCTACTGTAATACAACGAATAGGTCACCGTATATACCCGACATTGGAATATCAATATCTCTGACACTAGTGTGTACCTTTCGATTTAGATAGGTTTCATGGTAATTTATTTCAATGTCGTGTCTGCTCATGAATTGGAAACGACATATACTCTTCATGGAGTGCTTGATTACAGTGGGGCCTCCCTAAACCGGACACTCTAGGGGCCTCCCAGGGTGTCCGGTTTAGAGATGTTCCACTGAATTGTCAGCAAATGAAAACAAAATAAAGATAACAGATTCAATGGCACACAGGTTTTGGATCTCGATCAAAGCTCGCCACGATATATATATATATATAATTTTTTGACAAATCGAAGAACATATTTCATACATTATTTATAATGACAAAAAAACATGGCGTGTGTTGCTTATATTGTAAATACATTTAAAATTTGATCATAGATCATTGTGAAAATCCTAGATGGCCGCCAAAGGCTGGTATTTCCATCCACCAAATTAAATTATCCCACGCCGAGAGGCAAGAGGAGATATAGATACTAATAGGTTAGTGCCGTGAATGGGAAAAATAACTGACAAGGCTTAGGAAACGGGATGGGCGAGGCTCTGCCGAGCACATTTAGTTTCCGTGCTGAGCCAGATATTTTTCCCATTCACGGCACTAATTTACTATTCTATTTATCCCGTCAACACCTACACGCGGCTTTAAAATGCAAAAATATAACCCCACTTACCGCACATATTCATACGCAGTGATTAGGTCGTATTGACAGGATATCAAAAATGTTTCACAGCACCGTGTTTCACGGCACATACACACTGTGTTGACGGGATAAATACCGTTAGTCCATGAACGTACGTGCACCTTTCATCTTTCAATTGCTTCGCCGATTTTGATCATATTTGTCCACAATGTGTGACTAGGGATGTTGCTTTGTTTTGCATACGACGCACGTCCGTCCGCCCTAGGTCAAGGTTACTGAGGACTTCTGTTCAGCTTGTTTGTAAGGAAAATGCGTTAAAACAAAGTTTCAAGGCTACCGGAGAGGGGATTCAGCGCTGAGTGATAACGATGCCATTGTTTAATTTTATTTCACCAGAAACCAATATATTGTATTGGTTGTTTAATTATCTTCACATGAATTACAGCAGCTGTGCCGTTTATCCGTACGTGTAACAATGTACAAGTCATTAGAAACAAACTTGTGAAACATAAAAAATGTCCCTAGAAACAACATGATGACTTTTCTCAATAGCGAACAATGTATGCTCGGATCAGACTGCGCGGATGCGCAGGCTGGGTGACCAGGGTTTACACTGGTCGCATTATCAATTACATGTAGTCCTTTTTTGTTTTGGCGAGACAAATATTTATAGATATAGCCACAAGTGGAAGAAGACTCGGACCTAGGACCTGATAAATGGCTCATTTGTAAACAGTTGGCCTACCCACCAATTTCCGTACAATAGACACTATAATAGCGTTTTCAAGGTAGGAACGAGCTTGGAAAAAATGTCGTAGTAAAACTGTTTCGGACTCGCTCAAACACCAAACATTTCGATTTGTCTGCTGACTTATGTCTCTGGTAATCGATACATGTCTTAGGTCTTCAAATATATTCACTTCAAGCATCTGCCTTTAGCACTTAGTTAGTTACGGGCAAATCAGCTACCACAGCCAAGGCGATAATTGTGTGTACGAAAGAATGTCAGACATTTGTGTGGGCTGTGGAAGGTTGAAATCCCATTACAGTCTCAACATATTGACGTGAATCACTGAAATAAACATCAGTAAATCCGATGTTACGATTTGTGACTAATAAGTGTCATTCACTAACCTTGAATGATCTAAAACGTGAGTTTATTTTGATTTGCGTCCCAACATTTCGACATAACCTTCCGTGAACTTTACTTTCCTTTGTTATATTCGCAGAATGATCAATAATAGCGTTACGGGAAAACCTAAACTGGAGCATTACAAATACTACAGCCAATCAGGTGGTGATGTGTGTGGGATTTTTTTGGAAAGAGAAATTTCTCTGTAACGTTGGTAGCTAAAACTCATTATACTAAACACAGATGTTTAAAGTGAATTTATTTGGGGGGCCTAATGCATTTATTATTTGCCAGAGGCGTAAGTCAGCAGAAAATTTGAAACTTGTGGTGCTTGAGCGAGCCCGAAACTAAGCCTGTTTACATTTAGGACATTTCTCCTTCCCAAGCTCTTGCCTGCCTTGAAAGGCTATAATACTCTATAGTGTAAGGAAATTGGTGGGTGGGTAACGTTTTTCAAATGAGCCATTTATTGGGTCCTCGGTCCGAGTCTTCCATCTGTGGATATAGCAAGCAGCGTACATGTGTACACTGTAGGTCAGTCAATATATAGAATTTTCAATACCTTCAGCATATGCTTCATTCATATTGTTCCATCTTTTGTACAGACTTTCATCCGCTTTCCATAATTTACGCAACAATGGCCAACCACGTGCTGCCGTTGTAAGCAAGTACGTGTTTTCCGGCTGCAACATGAACGTATGTGCGCCAAGCACGAGCGATTGACAAAGCCGGGAACAAATCAATGTTTTTAAATTACCGGATTCCGTTTCGTTCAGTACCCCGTAATTCCGGTACCCAGCTAAAACATGGCCGCCGACGTCAAGTTGCGTATCGGCAGGACATTCGATGGAGAGATCCGCTATACACACGGCGACGTCCATTACCAAGTACGCTGAGTTTGAATCGGCGAAGTCTAAGATACCGATGACGTTATGCACGCGCTCATCGATGGGCGTGGCCTCCTGTCCGGGAACTTCCGCCATGATTATGTTCTGTTCGTTCAGATCGCCGTGTACAATAGCTGGAACATATATATACTGTGCAAACTCTCTACAACAGCCACTCATGTGAAAACACAAACTTTACTATTGTAGTGATGTGTCTGACTTACGGAGGTTATATGCGATGTACATGTACATGTACATGTACATGTACATGTACATGTACATGTACATGTACATGTATATAGGCAATGATTCATGTTTGATAAAATAGTGTAGGCTTAACTGTATTGTAATTTTCAAATTTGCGGCGTATATCAGAAAATTATAGGTCGGAAAATATGTTTAATGGCGAGTTCTATTTTAAAATTCGCAGCCATCTTGAATTTGCTGTTGAGACTGACCAATCAGAGGCCGCGATTAGGGGCCAAGGTGAACAAATAAAGGCAAAAACGGCACGTCATGTATATTAGGCTACTTCAGGTATACTAGGTTACTTCAGATATAAACAGCATTTATTCAACCCCCTTTATTATGCTACATGGAGCAATGGTTGCGGTATAAACGGATATAATCATTTAGTAATATGTATTTTACTGATAGTGACTCGCGGCCGTATCAGGCTATTATCATATGCAAATGAGGCATGATATATTTTTAATTATTTATACAATTATATGCGTCACTTTAATATATAATATTTTCGACGTACACGTATTATAAAGTATGATCATTGCACATCAAAAATTAAATACAGAGAATAAATAGTAATGTCCGTTAACATTTTAAGGATACACGGTTATCGCCCCTGATATCAGTGTGGAAATTTACGTCTGATATAAAATGTACAATAATGTGGTAATTGTGAATGTATGTTTGCTTTGCCAGAAAATGTCATATCTACATAATATACATGTTGACACTTGAAATCGTTGCGTCATTGCCATAAGTTGTACTATTTATAGCCGTACGCTTTACTAATAGTGGCTCACAAATACTTTAATGTTGGATACGCGTGGCAGAATTGTACAGTTGTTTTCATAGTGGTTCAGAAAGTTGTCTGTTTGTTCGGTTTCCTTCAAGGAAATACGTAGATATTGTGTCGATTATTTTTTATACAAATGGGCGTAGACGGATGCATCTGTATGTTTCTATTTTGGGTTGAAACCGGAATACTCAAAGAAAACTAACTTATCCTGTCTGACGACCACCGTCAGATATACATGTACTTACATACTGAGGATCGAACCCGGGGTGCATGTGCGCGCTCTTTACTAATTGTGCTAAACGGTCCTGGTCAGATTACGTGGAAGTGTGACCGCAAAGATTACTTTACTTTCGTTTTTAACGAAAGTGTAAACAGGTGGCTAATTAACTGGGACACGTATTCTGGATAAAAATGGTCACAAATAGAACTGGGCACAGGGCTTAATTCGTTTAATTTACTGTTTCGCCTGTTCAATGTTTCGAAAATCAACATAATACAATTTGTAAATTTTCAGAAAAATAAGCGTATCATAGATATAAAATTATGGTAGTGCCAAATATAAACGGCTCCTGGAATATCACATCATGTTGACACTGGGCCAAACATGTTTTAGTATTTAGAGTATTGATATTGTGTCACATGCATACTTACTGCGAATATAAGTGTAGCCACCAGGGACGTAGCCTACTGATTTGTATATGTATCTGCTACCACTTACATGTACCTTACAAACATATCACATTGAATCAGCAGTACGATTGCCGTTTGATAACAATGTAACTAATTGTGTTCTTTAAAATGACCACTAAAGTCTTGTAAATATGGTTATATGAATGTATAGCAATTTTACTAGTATATTTGCAATCATTGCAGACACTGATCAAACTGCACAGATGCACAGGTCTCCAACATTTACACATTTAAAGGAGATATAACAAGCTTCTGTTTTCGCGATACGCTTATGTATTCATCATTTATATATCAAATACAACAAATTCACAGTAATCCGACCAGTATGTGCCGTTCTTTTACGGATTTCATATTCCGGACAACCAGTATTTCCAGCCGTCACTGCATGACTAACTTCCCCTTATTTTGCTTACCACAGTTTTCCTTTGCGGTCACGTGGGAATATGACGTATCAGTAGAACTTCCGAAATGTATGCATAATACGATTATTACACGTAATAGTGGGACTGTACTGTACTGTATAAATATAAGAATGACCTAGTTATAAACTACATACTGAAATGCGACAGTGGATGACAAAATGGACATACTGTGCAATTTCAATAGCTGTAGGATACCAGTCTGTATATACATTTATTTATATTTACATCGTCAGGTTACAATCTATATTTTCCACGATAGTAGTTATATATAATGCTAAATTAGACGGGCAACAGAGTAAATACTTATCAGAGCTGTCAGGTGCAT
>CM055272.1:38492954-38510673 GCA_029237695.1 Conchocele bisecta
TATGTGAACTATAACTTGTACATATGTTATTATTGGGGCTAAATCTTATGTGAAACAAGTGTAGCAGATAGTTAATTAAACAGTGTAATACGATCATAATACACTAGTTTGTAATAAATATGCAAATGAGACTGTTACACAAAACATGTTAGGTAATCAATGTTGATTTAATATGATATGTATGAAACTCGTTGATGATTTAATATGATATGTTTGAAACTCGTTGACTGATTTCATAAGAAATTTATGAAATCAGTAAACTCGTTTAACAAATATCATATTAAATCATCACTCATGTAAGATCCTCTATTTATCACAAGATCTACAACATTAAAGAGTTACCCAGCTACGACGATATCAATATGTTCTTCGAGGCGCAACCCGGGTATGAAAACAGTTATATTCGAGAGATCCACCAGGGCGGCTACGTCCTGAAAATCCTCAACTCCCTACAGTCGTCCGATCCCACCATCATTGGTGAGTTGATGGGCTCAGATCCAGACGGGGGCGCGACCGGCGCATGTCCACTCCAACATTTGCTAAGTTTATATTTCAACCAGTTTTTTACGTGGAAAGATCTGATCATTTTTCTTATTTCTCACTGGCCCAATGTGTATATTGTTAACACTCAACTCCTCAGTTGAACCGTCTCATCGAGCATTCTCCGATCCTACTCGGACTGCTCAACAGATATAGGCAGCTCGACATGTTTTAAGAAAGTAGACGATCATGTGTGTCCATGCATTTGTACCGTATTTCTGTGCAGAATGGTGCATATTAGTCTCTGAAACAGAACTGTGCTTGTGTCATTGTCGTAATGCTCAGAACATTTTGTCTGTTTGCGTTTACTCTGCTACGCGTTTATTGTGCTACGCAGAACATCGGATTTATTTGTTGGCGTGTATTGTGCAATGCAGAACATTGGTCTGTTTCTTGGCGTGTATTGTGCAATGCAGAACATTGGGTCTGTTTTGATGGCATGTATTGTGCTATGCAGAACATTGGGTCTGTTTTGATGGCATGTATTGTGCTATGCAGAACATTGGGTCTGTTTTGATGGCATGTATTGTGCTATGCAGAACATTGGGTCTGTTTTGATGGCGTGTATTGTGCTATGCAGAACATTGGGTCTGTTTTGATGGCATGTATTGTGCAATGCAGAACATTGGGTCTGTTTTGATGGCATGTATTGTGCAATGCAGAACATTGGGTTTGTTTTGATGGCATGTATTGTGCTATGCAGAACATTGGGTCTGTTTTGATGGCATGTATTGTGCTATGCAGAACATTGGGTCTGTTTTGATGGCATGTATTGTGCAATGCAGAACATTGGGTCTGTTTTGATGGCATGTATTGTGCTATGCAGAACATTGGGTCTGTTTTGATGGCATGTATTGTGCAATGCAGAACATTGGGTCTGTTTTGATGGCATGTATTGTGCTATGCAGAACATTGGGTCTGTTTTGATGGCATGTATTGTGCAATGCAGAACATTATGGGTCTGTTTTGATGGCATGTATTGTGCAATGCAGAACATTGGGTTTGTTTTGATGGCATGTATTGTGCTATGCAGAACATTGGGTCTGTTTTGATGGCGTGTATTGTGCAATGCAGAACATTGGGTCTGTTTTGATGGCATGTATTGTGCAATGCAGAACATTGGGTCTGTTTTGATGGCATGTATTGTGCTATGCAGAACATTGGGTCTGTTTTGATGGCATGTATTGTGCTATGCAGAACATTGGGTCTGTTTTGATGGCGTGTATTGTGCAATGCAGAACATTGGTCTGTTTTGATGGCATGTATTGTGCAATGCAGAACATTGGGTCTGTTTTGATGGGCGTGTATTGTGCTATGCAGAACATTGGGTCTGTTTTGATGGCGTGTATTGTGCTATGCAGAACATTGGGTCTGTTTTGATGGCATGTATTGTGCTATGCAGAACATTGGGTCTGTTTTGTTGGCGTTTATTGTACTATTAAGAACATTTGGTCTGGTTTTTGTCATGTATTGTGCGATGCAGAACATTGGGTCTGCTATTGGTGATTATTTTGATATGCAGAACACCAGGTTTGTTTGTTTAGCATTTATATTGCAATGCAGAACAATTGATTAACTTGAAATCAAAATTAAATGCACTACTACCTGTTTCACGAACATGACGAAAGCTGCTCAATTGTACGGCTGTATAAACAATGCAAAAACAATATATTTTTGGATACTGTTAAATGTTATAAAAATTTAATAATGCCCCATATTTTTATTTTGTGAAATTATGTCCAATATTGACTTTATTACGATTTTTTCCCATATCTAACATTTGCTTTCTTAGTTAGATCATTTGCAAGCTATCTAGCACGGTTTCGGAGTCAATTTCCAAATGTTTCGTTTTTTGACTCCTCCCCCAGCTCCCCCACCTCCTTTTCCCCCCATGTTAAATTCCCATAGACAATTTTTTTTAATAAAATCAATATTTTAGTTGACAACATTTCACGAAATAAGAAGAAGGTTCATTCTTAAAATTTGTATAAACTTTAATATTATCAAAAAACGTATGGTTTTTACATTGTGGATATATCTGTACAATTTGGGCAGGTTTCATGAAACAGTCAGTAGACTGGTATTCTCTATACTCATGCATAAATCTTCTGCTTGGCTCGGAAACGGTAGTAATTCCTCACCCAGCCTCGGAGTTCCTACGCGTTTACAAACATTGGCTGATAACCCTGATATCAAATGCCACTAGCCTGTATTCCCTATGTATTTCCCAGAAGCACAGCACGCCTTCCAGCAGTACGTACATGCGAGGGGAATCACGACCCAGGCGGTGGTACAAAATAGGCGGGGAGAGGAATGGAGTATGGAGAAATTCCCATCGTCAAGAACAAAAGGTATCGCTAAACGTTTAATTGGGAGAGGAGTCTCCTTAGACAAATGCCATAAAGCAACATCATTTGGCAATTTAAATATATCATTGTGTCATATAAACAGCAACCTTTGGCAATTCAAATATGTCATTGTATCTATAAAATCATATAAACAGCAACCTTCGGCCATTCAAATATGTTATTGTGTCTATAAAGTCATATAAACAGCAATATTTGGCAATTCAAATATGTCATTGTGTCTATACAATCATATAAACTGCTACATTTGGCAATTCAAATATGTCATGTTGTCTATAAAATCCCATAAACAGAAATAGTTTACAATTCTAATATGTAATTTTGCCTGTAGGGAAAATTGACATATTTGGATTGAAAAATGTGGCTGCTTTTGGGATCCTAAACTAAATTATACTAAACTAAAGTGTAAATGCTTAGCCCCGTGTAAAGCAGGTAAACGTGAGGCAGTAGTGGCTGAGTATTCAACGGGCGCACGCTGTGCACTGTGGTGTAGGTCTCTTATTAACATAAACACAGAAGAAACCGATCGTATACTATTATACGAAAATACTGGTATCAGCTGATGTTGACATTTATAGCTGGAAATACAATTCTCCAAGTTGCGCCTTGTCATTATGTCCCTCCGATACAGGTACGAACAATAAAAATAAGACAAATACATTTACACGAACAACGACTACTTCAGGTTTATCCAGCTAATCACTGGGTAACGATGAATGAGGGATCGTAGTTAGTTATTTCCCTTTGCAAATATAATTTATAGAAATCCGGTCCTATGGTTTAGTTTTATTTAGCGTTCATTTCTTGAATAGTGCAAAAATTAAGACTGCGAACATGGTAGATCCAGATCAGTAGTACAGTCTGATCTCAGTCTACGCTGTTCACAAGAAAACTTGATAAGTGTCTACATATAAATCTGGCAAACAATGAAGTTCCGGATCAGACAGTGCAGATAATAGAATAACCTGGATCAGCACTGGTCGAAAACATTATAATGGCTCCTTTACACAACAAATTGTGCGACAGTCGCCCTTTTTACAATAAGACCCTAAAATATACAATTTGGACCGGATTTCCATAAATACATTCAAAGGGAAATAACTAGCTACGATCCCTCATTGCACCACTCGGTTACATGTTTGTAGGGTAGCCGTAACTACCAGTGTAGATGCAGACCAGCCTTCGCTTCCGCGAAGTCTGATCAGGATCTGCACTGTTCGCTATTCCATCAATGAAACGCATGTCATGCTTATAATAAGCTACATAGATGGACATCAATATCAGGCTTCAGGATCGTGGTATTTGATCGGGAGCTACATGTGCCCTGCTCACATATAGCATAGGCATCAAGTATATACGCCTAAACAAAATACACAAACTGTAACTAAAATAAACAATTAGTTATGCTATTGAAGGAACTATTTTACGAGGTGAAACGTTGTTCCGGTACTGACCAATATGAAGTCACGAGACGTCAATATGGAAACACTGTTGACGGTTTGTGTTCGATTGTGTTTCAATGGTACATGTACGCATATAATATGCAGCGTATACGAGGGGCATTCTATACTTATTGAGACTTTTGCTCTAACAGATTCATCTTTCGTTCTTATTGATATATTTTTTACACTATTATTGATATATTTTTCACGCTATATACTTCAGGATTGTATCTACATGTAACAGATATCGACACGAACGCATTATGTGTAAAATGGAAACTTGTTTTAGACGTTGCCATAGCAACCCAATAACGCTGAAGCGGGGACGCTGTAATTGACAAGTTATATTACAGCTTAGAAATTGATATTACTCATGATCGCTAACGCAAATTAAGTGCAACTTCGTGTGCCCGTCCAATGACGCCGTGGACGTACAAGGGCAAAGCACTGACGTCATAACGGTTTTCATTCGTAAATCGTAGATAAACAAGCAACCATTGTCAAAACTAAAATCTAATGAAAATGCATGACACCTACGCATACGTTGAAACTAATAGATATATCATCAATGACGTCATCTATACCGCGGGCACTCGTTTTTGGATGGCATAAACGTTGTAGCGAAGGAAGACAGTCATTGGAAGATGATGAGACGAACGGCAGATTATCAAAGATCGACGCGACGTTAGTCGGAAATGTTAAAGATTGTCGCGTTACTGTGCAAGATATTTGTGCGGTACAATATAGAGAATGTCCATATAGTGTTGACGAATCATTTAATCATGCAATCAGCTGCATTGACACAGTCGGAGATTGGTGAGCTTGGGTTTGAAACAGTGGTTAATTCTCCATAATCCCCCGATCTTGACCAGATTTCCGTATATTCCCAGTGCATTAGTCGGATCTTAAAGGTACACGATTTGATTCATTCCGAGACCTGTCGTATGCTGCATAAAATATCACATCATGTTCACACAGTGGAACCAGCGACATACCATCTAACGTGGTGACGTCGTAACGTCACATATGACCGCCCCCGCTCCAGCGTTGTATTCAATACGTAAGTGAACATATTTCTGTCAATATTTATGCAAATGCCATGCTATCTGGTTAAGGGATGGATGCATACAACATGAAACTGGAATGTGTATGTTTTTCAGTATTATGTTTCAAACGAGATTTGTGTTTATTAAACGTCTCAATATTGCTGGAATGCCCCTCGTATGTACATACAAAATGTTGTAGGTTCAGACTTCAACTCGTATATAGTTAGAGTAGTGACGTACATTCCCGGCAAGATATTCCTCGCCACCCCTTATTTTGCTGGCTCCTTCTACAACGTCGGCAAATTCGTCGGTCGTCTACACAAAGCATTGCAGGTATTATATAGAATATATACAGTGGAACCGCTCTAACGGAGACCCTGTGGACCTCCCAGGGTGTCCGATTTAGAGAGGTTTCACTGTAATTCCGGTGTAAGAGCACTGAAATACATGCATGTGTGCATTGCAATCATGAACACTGATCAATATCAGCGATATTTGACAGTGAAATTGGTCGCAGTGATGTCCGGTTTAGAGAGATTCCATGTACAGGATCTTATATGCGTGATGCTTAGGGTGCAAAAATGACAACACTCGCCATATGAGCGTTTTTGTTATCTGACTTTGTGGATTTCGCAGACTGAGCGTACAGTAGGCATGGTAAGTGGACATAAAATCCCATATACTTACATGCATTTCCATCTTTAATCTCAAATATGTAGCTCAGTGCATACTTTACCAAATTGTATGAAATAAATAGTGTTTGAAAGAAAATAGATTTATGCAGAATATGAATATTTGGTTATTGATTATCACAAGCAGTTCGATAGATAAGTGTTTTTAAAGATGGCATAATTATTTGACGTCACCTTTTGAGCAACGTCAGTATTGACGTCAATGGGAAAAGCATTTCCAAAAAAGTTCCATAATGTTTAACTGCATGCATCTTGTAGACTACTTTGAATATTGAATACATATATGAATCAAATTCTGCGCAAGTCTATTGGCCACTCAATGCATTTTATTTCATTTTGAAGTAACATGTTAACAAGCACAGTTACAAATACATGCAAGTCTATGGGATTTCAATGGGTGGGAAATTACTTCTGTCCACCTACTGTATGTCCGGTCCGTAGCTTGAATACCCTTTGAAATTAATGAAACCCCACACATGTTAAAGCGCTGCGGTGGTCGACCGCACGGAGCGCGGGAGGTAGCTAGGGAGGTGCAGTTGAATGCTACCCCGGAAATTTTTTATCACGTACATGTGATTTGGTGCATTCTAGCTCATTCTAGAAGAGGTATGGCTGTACTGAAAACGCATTAAAATAACGATCTTTACTAACAAAAATAAGATATTACCTGTTGAAAGTGCCATTTCTGTAGAAAAAAATGATGTTCACTTTTTCGCCAAATGAATCACGTAATTCTTGTCAAATGATCGTCATTTCAATCAGTTAAGCGTTAAAGTCAATTGGCCCCTTCCACTAAAATAGGATTACAAATAATCGTAATACTCACATACATGTAACATTAGCATACCGATAGAATATAGAATAGCATACCGATGCTATAGACAGGTCGCCAAACACCCCACCACCACACACATGTCTAACCCTTTCAACACCACAGGCCTGTATAGTTGTATTGGCAAAACGTGTAGATCTTGTGAGCCGGCTCGTGACGAGCCGTCTCATCAGGATTTGCACTTTTTGCAATTAATTTTCATACCTTTTAGAGAAAAACAACATCCTCTTTTTATAAATGGACTACAATTTTTGCAAGTAATTTTCATACTTTTGAGAACAAAAACACCCTCTTATCATAAATGGACTAGTCTGAAAATTATGTTATGATGATTGGATTGCTCGGAGAATTAACAACTCAAAATCCATTCCAGTTACTGGGGTGAAAGGGTTACATGTAATTGAAAAATGACCGAGTGAATATGTTGAATCTGTTGGATGCAACATTTCACTATGCCGTGGGAGTAGATAATTATACATCATGGGAAAAAGGTTTAACCTTACAATGCTGAATTAATTTGTGTCGTCTGCTGAATATCTTTTTATTTTTCCATTTTTCTCATCAAAAACTTGGTTTGGCAGCACATTAGAATAATTTCCAATGGAAATCATTCTAAAATACTGCCAAACCATGTTTTTACTGAGAGAAAAGACAAAATATGAATTATCAGCAGACGACTATTTTCGGTTCCAGCATTCAAAGGGTTAAATATGAAATCAGTGTAGCCCCAGATACAGAGTATGGGACAATGCGGTCTATTGTTATGGTGTTAATTGGAGTAATGGCGGCGCCCATGAGGTCTCTTATTTTTCATCAATACGACTGGTTTCTTCCTTTTAATGATGACGAATTAAAATTTAGCAGCATTACATAGTTTGCAGAGATGGTTCGTCTGGATTTACAATGTTTGCAATCATTGGCAGAGCTCCAGATAAGCTGCGTATTTGCAAATCAGATGTAGCAAGTATAAAAAAACAATAACAAATTTGTGGTACCTTTATCATGCTACAGAAAACAATAAACAGCCCACAAATATAGCATATTTTTCTTATTTTCCATGAAAACACATCTTGGTATTTCATTAGAATTGTCTCCAAGGCGACAATTCTAATGAAATGCCAGGACATCTTTTCATTTCGAAGCAAACTATTCAATAATTACTGTCTGTTGATATGTAAAAGTGATTTTATTTTACCCAATTAAAATATTGAAATACCCAATTGCTTCAGATGTGAAAATACTCAATTACTAATTCCTTATCTGGAGCCCTTCATTGGGATAAAGAGGTAGGCACGGGCAGTTGAAAGGGTTAATCGATAATAATGTTTGTGCAGAATGGATATTTTCATGAACTTGCGGCAATAGAAGACACTACTTAACTGCAAATGCAATAAGCGTGGTTTTGTCAGATCACAAATTTATCATCTATTCAATTACCTGAATTATCTGTATTTTAATTAGGACAATAACAACAATTTGACGCACAAAAAACAGTGCAGAATATATATTTACTATGCATAGATAGCATTGATTACTTTTTTTACACTACAGTTTCAAATGTCATTATACCATGTTCTTACTTTCGAACTTGATTAGAGGGCTATAACAAATAGAAAAAGAAAGGAATCTACATATATTACAGTTGAAAACCACAGTTTGTTTGTTTTGTTTGTGTATTGGTGTTTAACGGCCTATCAACAGCTACGATCATGTAAGGCCGGGCAAACGGGTTCAATCCCGTTTTAACTTGCTGCATTGGGGGGGGGGGGGGAATTCCAAAATCTGAACGGAATATTTACATCGAGAACAAAATATATTCAGCCCTGAAATTAGAATAACCTGACCTGGTGCCAGGTCAATACCACACCAAGTCACTTGGCCCCTTCCCCTAGAATACGATTACGAATAATCATAATACTCACATAATGGGTATAACCGGATTCAACTGTCACATACAAAATGCCGAAGACGTGTGAGGGCCAAACCAGGTCTCCAGTCGGGATTCCGGTAAGGATGAACTCCGATCGTTAAATTACCCATCGCATGCTCCCACCTACCCCCACTGAAAACCACAGACAAAACAAACACTTTAAAGGTTCATGCCCACTCAGTACGCACAACATGTTCTTTATATCAAAGACATCATCTGAGACATTGTTTGGTAAAATAAACATTCATTCATCATTACCCCACATATTGATTGGCATTAGTAAACATTTTATATTAGACGTAAATTTCCACACTGATATCAGGGGCGATAACCGTGTTTGCTTAAAATGTTAACGGATATTACTGTTTATTCGCTGTATTTATGTATTGATGTGCAATGATCATACTTTATGGTCTGTCGAAAATATAATTTTGTTAGGTGACGCATTTAATTAATATAAATATTTTTTAAAAATATCATGCCACGTTTGCATATGAAAATAGCCTGATACCACCGCGAGTCACTATCAGTACAATATATGTTACTAAAT
Source organism: Conchocele bisecta (assembly GCA_029237695.1). Classification (NCBI taxonomy): domain Eukaryota; kingdom Metazoa; phylum Mollusca; class Bivalvia; order Lucinida; family Thyasiridae; genus Conchocele; species Conchocele bisecta. Next base: position 38,502,353 of record CM055272.1, read on the forward strand.
GGTTATATCTGTATAGCGGGTACTCGTAATTTTTACAACTTTTACAATCGTATACTTATTTAATTCCTATAAAGAATACAATGTGCCTACTGAGTGGGTATGTACCTTTAAATACAAAACATCAAGATCAACAATACACCAACATACACATAAACTGGGTAGGGTTGCCCGCATTTTAACATGTTTGGGTATATTTCACAATAGGTGTAATTGAGACAGACACAAACAAACACTTTAAAAACAAAATATCAAGGTCAACAATTCACCCACATACACATAACTGGGTCAGGTTACCCGCACTTTTTGGGTGTAATATATATAGTCTGAACATAATTTTGTGACGATTGGATTGGCTGCAAAATAAACATATCAAAATTATTTCCAGTTGCTTAGGGGTGGATCAGCCAGTGTCTAGAATGGAATATATTTCATGGCAAGACATCTTGTAAATTGAATGCAAATTGATGTTTTGTACAAATTTACTGATTTCATAACCACCAAGCTTGTTTTCTGTACGGGCCACATTTGTATATTTATTACACAAGTGTATTATGATTTGTATTACACTGTGTTATTACACTGTGTAAGCCTATTGTATGCAATAAAATAGTTTACATAATCCAAGTTGTGCTCACGCTTGAACTAGCTCTATCAAACCGCAAACTAGTACAAATATGTGACATATGGAATACGATGCGTCAAGTTTATCAGGCAAGGCTAGGAACCATGTAGGAATTCCGAGGCTCGCTGTTTCCGAGGCTCACTGTTTCCGAGACGAACCTGATAACCATGATATCAATACACACTAGCAGCATGGTATTTTGTATTATATGTATCAGATAACATTTTATGCTATAGAATGTGGAAATATGGCGCGGATTTTATTGAAAGGAACGCAGACTTGTGTCATTACACTGACGCCAATCGGTAAAATAATGTGACGCCGTTCGTCCAATGAAACATCAGTTTTCAATTAGTTGCATACAGTATATTATTATCAGGTGAATGCCTGATACGACATGATGTTATCAGTCAGTAACGTATTCGGCCAATACAAAGCTGGTTACCTGATAAATGATAATACACATGTTATTTAGGACATTTGCAAACAACATATATGTTTGCTTTTTGGGGTTTAACGGCCTATCAACAGCTAAGGTCATTTAACTCCGGGTCAATGGGTTAGTACTAAATCCCATATATTACCTGTACAAGTACAAGTACATGTTCAAGTACATGTACAAATGGAGGGAAAATCCCAAGATCAGAACTGAATATTTACAGTAAAGAAAATACAATATATTCAGTCCTGAGATCAGAATAATCCTGATCTGATGCCAGATCCTCGCCACACCAGAATCACTTGGCCCCCTCCCAAAAGCAGTAGGATCAGTAATAATCTTACTACTTTTCTAATGGGAAATAACCCAATTCAACTCCCAGGTAACAAAAGAGCCCAAGATAAAAACATGCCAAACCAGGAGGAACCCCTACCGTTAATTTACACCGTCACATTTACCCGACCAACCATCCACTCTAACAACATGTAATCTCACTCTACAACTTGCACTAATACACGACTGAGACACATATTTGTTGCTGCGACTCCAGAAATGGGTATTATGGGTTTGCAACCAGTGTAGATCCAGATAAGCCTGTACATACGCAGTCTGATCAGGATCTGCACTGTTTTGCCATTCCATCCATGAAACACGTGCCATGTTTCTAACTCGCAATATAGATCGTTATAATCCTACAGCAGTGTGCTATTTGATCAAGATCTACACTGGTCACGAAACCCATAAGTCTCATTTCTCCAGTCAGATATGTAAAATTGGGTTATAATAAAACATGGGGTTATCGAGTGTTTAACCTGTGTAGCTCCAGATCAGGTAACAAACTCAAGTAGTCTAACATGGATCTTTTCTTTTTTTTAGCAGCATCAAAATTAGATTTTATTTAATGGTGTTTGACGGCCTGTCAACAGCTAAGGTCATTTTAGGCTGGGTTAGCGGGGTCAAATCACATATGATACCGATTGTGATGGGGGATAAATCCCAAAATCAGAACTGAATATTTACAGAGATAAATATATTCTCAGCCCTGAAATTAGAATAACCTGACCTGGTGCCAGGTCCATACCACACCAGAGTCACTTAACCTCTTCCCCTAAAAGTAATAGGATTAGGAATAATCATATTACTCTTGTAAGGGGTATAACCAGATGTAACTGTCACATACAAAAATGCCGATGACGTACCTGAGGGCCAATCATGAGCAGCATCAAGAACATTACGTTAACTGTACAATGAACAGTATAGACCCTAACAGTTGTCGTACTAATTAACGTTCGTTACTAATGTTCTACAGGCAGCTATATATCTTTGATTGTTTCCTACATGTATATCAGCTAAACGATGACCACACGTTTTGCTATTCTTTGCTACTTTCAGTTTTCGTATGGATGTTGTGGGACCTACTGTCCCATAACCTACACCCATTCTGCTCTGGAAATTCAATAATTAAATACAGGTTACCACCCTGGTGGTGGCGCAAAATGTCAGCGGCTGGAATTGAAACCGCCTCACATGTTCCGACTTACAAAATAATCCCTAAACATATACTTGAAACTGATGTAAATTTTACATTAACATGCCTGTGAAGTATATTAGTACATCAATTGACCGGTTTCTGCAAGCAAGAAGTGTATATGGCATAACAAATCTGGTTTATTTTGTGAACGAACAGTGAAACATCTCTAAACCGGACATCCTGGGAGGTCCCCAGAGTGTCCGGTTTAGAGATGACCCACTGTAAATCAGGCATGTGACTATTCAGGTACGTAGTTGCGCGCTTTGCAACCATGAACATACATTAACATCTCAGATAAATGGCCATGAAATCCGTCTTGGTTCTGAAATTTCACTTACATACAGTCATATAGATGACGTACGTGAAATCATTAACATATTGCTTAACTAATTTCGAGACAGATTCTGTGTCGGTGCGAAGGGGGCACAGACACCTAACACTTCAAATGCTGTCGTATTATAAAATATTAGAGAGTACGTGCTCTGTCGGAAGGAATACCCATGAACCCTTGAACAACCGTCAATTAAAGGGGTCAGTGGAAAAAGACGGAATTTAACCACTTTTGCCACATAAAGGACCCTCTTTTACTACTGGCATATCTGTAGCCTATTTCAGCAACATTGCAAAGTATACTTATCTAGCAAAGTATACTTTGAGGGAGAAATGTTCAATTTTAGGATAAATTTATTAATTTTTATTATACTGAATGTATTACATTATCACAGCCATTTTGGCTGTGATAATGCAATCAATTCAGTATAATAATTCTACATACGTTTAATCATCAAATATATGCAGTTGTTAGTTCTGTATGAAATATGCATTTCGAGGAAAATAAATTATTACTCCCTCAAAGTATACTTTGCTAGATAAGTATACTTTGCAATGTTGGTGAAATAGGCTACAGGATCTTTTGAAAAAATACTTTCAAAAAATAAACTCGTGTTTTCATCATGGCCATGTGTAAAGTGATTTAATGGCAAATATTTGGCGATACTACGACCGCTGGGTTGTTTCTATTTCCACCCATATTGGTATATAAATATCGAATTTCCTACCGATATCGGTACATTCTATCAAATGTTCTATCCAGTGGAACGCAACAATACTTTTTGCGTTGAACAGGATAGAACATTTTATATAATGTACCGATATCGGTGAAAATTAAAACAACCCAGCGGTCCTAGTATTGTCATGTAGCTTCAATTAAACCACTATACACAGGGCCATGATGAAAACACAATTTTACTTTTTATATTATTATTTTCCAAAAATCTTAAAAATTAAGTCCTAGTATCGTCACTTTGATGAAAATGCGTTTTTATTTTTATAGTATTTAAAAAAAAAAAATTCTGATATGCCCCTTTAAACATATTAAGTACATGGTTTGCACCACCCGTTCTACGACGGGTAAACGTCGATGTTCGATGACACACTTCCACAGTTTAATTGCAGGTAGACGTGCATACATTTAGCACCTCCTGAGCATAATTTGTGGCTGTGATTGGAGAAATATTGCTCATGGGTTTTGCGAAAAGTGTAGATCTAGATCAGCTTGTGCATCCGCAGTCTGATCAGGATCTGCACTGTTCGCCAGTCCATCAATGAAACACGCGTGATGCTTCTAACAAGCAATATTGGTCGTTCCCATCCAACAGGAGTGTGCCATTTGTTATCACATCTTTGATACATTTTCGTGTTTTTTTCTGCATTTACACAGCACATGGGCAATGTATGGAAATGAGGATGTGATAATACAGTTACACACCACGTTCGTCCGCATGTACGAGCGATAGTCCACTCGCTAAATCACACGGATTATCTCCTCGTACATGCGGACGAACCGTGATCTAACTGTGGCTTATCACATCTTTGACACATTTCCTGGTGTTGTTTCTGTATTAACACAGATCGTGTGCAAGGTATCTACATCATAATGTGATAAATAAGTTAAATCACGTTTGTCCACATGTACGAGTCTGTGATCTAACTTATATACATAAATAGTTACACTGATCACAAATCCCATACGCCTCGTTTCTCCAATCACAACCACATTCACTGCAGGGTTTCCACCACCCGTTCTATGACGGGTACACGTCTATCTGGTCGATGACGCAGATCCCACAGCTGCGACAGTTCCTCCACGCAGTGCCCGACGCCGACGACCGCCGGATAGTGGAGCACGTCATCGCCGCCTTTGAGACGGACGTTGTCTCCAAGTATGCCCACTTTCAGAAAGGTATACATGTACATATAAATAGTAACCGTCAGCCTTTGTGGAAACTTTGAACAATCGAGTCTATAGTTTTGTTTTATCTCACTTTTTGTAGCACCATGTGAATCACGCACGGAAATAAAACGTAACGTCATCGAGAAAATGACGTTGAAACTGCGACGTTTGTACAATGTAACTCAACAGCCTACAGTACTTTGCTGATAAGTTACACTAAATGTGTCTACACGTGTCAGTATGTATACTATCAAACATTGAACAGAATGAGAATAAAACTATGATATGCACATGTAGTGAACAAAACAAACGCACCACTATCGATTTTAAATCGATAATTAGCCGACCTGTGGATTCGTAATTTGCAACCATCGCAATTGAATAGGGCAGAATATAATTGACGTCTTTTACAGTTAATTGTGACGTCATTTATTGATGTAGACATTACGTCGCCAAAGACCAAAAAACTAAAGGGAATTTCTGATGTTTTAAATTGTAAATTATATGCACATCGTATCGGTGATTGAAACAAATTCATTTTTTTCTGTAGAAATGAATGACCAGCATTTGGATTGAATTTGGCTAGGCCTGTGGCTGCACATACATGTATCAATAACTTTGAACAGCGCCCGATGGGGTCTAGAGGGTAGTCGGACACCACCGGTGATTTTTAAACAAATTAAAAATCGACTGTCCATTCCTGACTCTCGGAATTATATTTACATCTCAGAAAGCGGGAGGAACGTTTTCTTGTGTAGCCAATATGACTGACGAACGCGCTAATGTACATGTACCCCGTACTATCCGTAGATATTGGAAAATGCTGCGCTGACCCCACACTTCATCGGCTGCCCACCGCCGCCACTGCCCCCCCCCCACGAACCCATGCACACCGAGGGAAGATATTGGTATCCCACCCGTCTCTCTCGACCCTGTCTATGAATTTACTGCCAATACTGATTTATTTTTGTAAGTTTTCTTCAAATTTTACGTTCTCATTTATCAACCGTACTATGCAGATTCCTTCATATAATTGTTTTTTTCATGACTGATGTCCGCGCGACTGCATACGTATTTATTTATTTAGAAAATGGAATACATAGTTGTTACAATCGAAAGTGGTCAATAGAACATTCGGAGCAAAATTATCCATTACTGTGTATTTTTATATTTGTGTGGGTAAGAATTTTGGATAATGGGTTTACCATTTGGGAAAAAATATATTCATAAACCTGTATATAATATGTATACATCAATGTCGGGAAAATGTGGAGATGTAAGGGAAGAAAATGACTCGGAAAGGCGGGGGGGGGGAGGCGCGAAACGCCACAGGAAAGTGGTGCGTGATAACATCCATGGTATCACAAAGCCAGCTATCCGCCGTTTGGCTCGCCGAGGTGGTGTGAAGCAAATCCCTGGCCTGATCTACGAAGAGACCCGTGAGAGACCCACTGATATCAGGGGCGATAACCGTGTTTCCTTAAATCCGAGATGCAATCACGTACACCGAGCACGCCAAGAGGAAGACTGTAACAGTCCTAATACACTAAATTTGACCCGATCACAAAATATATTTCGTTGTAATGAGGCTCCACACCCTGCGACATTTGTTTAGACGCGTTTATCTGCAAATCTGGAAAGTGTGTGTATTTGCTTTATATTATGTACAAGCCTCCGACTAGAATGGCCCTTTCATAAAAAACAAAGTACGCAGACGTGCATTGTTTAGTACAATGTACATGTAGTAAGTGAATTAACAACGATCTGACGAAGTCTGGCTTCTTAAAGGTCACATTACAAACTATCACTTATTTTCTTCAAAACGCGCTAAAAACAACAACAGCGACCCTAATAACCGATTCCGGTTCGTTTGTATTTTTCATGATATTGAGATTTATCATATCGCACCTTATCTGACACCTATACAGAGCCATGCAATGAATTGGTCATCGATTATCTATCGTGTTACTGCGACCTACTGGCGCGAGGTGGCGCTGTAAAAATAACCGCTATGACGTAGCAATAGAACAGCTTACCTGATTGATGGATGAAGGTTTCTTATATAATATCGTTTGGATTTACGGACATCGTGTATTTGTTGCATACTTTCTTCGTTTTTGTCGTTTAATATATACGTTAATCGTTATTTTCTCCTTCGCCTAGTTATACTTATTTATACGTTGGTTGCAATCTTCGGCGACGACTATATGTGCGGTAGTCGGTTGTAATTCACGGTCAAACAGACAGCAGAGCCAGAATCAGAAAAAATGTTAAATTAAATGTTATATTTCTATAAAAAAAAATACAAAATGCTAATCTCCGACATTTCAGAATTTTCAGAATGTACTTCAGCATACTTGTGCTTTGACAATTTCGAGTTGAAATAATCAGTGACACGCGTTGTGTAGCTATGTTGCAACGTATGCCGGAAACTTATCCGATGACTTGACCGCAGGCAAATAGGGTAGTGGATCTTGGGACAGGTGTATTCTGAATGCAATGAAACCACACCTATTATATGCTGATTGGTTGAATCCATTTTGTTTATCTGTCCTAGTCAGTGACAGACGTGTGAAGCTACGTTCAAATAATGCGGCAGGTGTATATTAAATCCTATGCCAAGCTGATTGGTTGAGTCCAATTTGACAGACATGGTAGAATAGATACACTATGCACATCAGGGTGCTTTCTACAGTTCCGAAAATCCAATATTGATGTGTTTGTTTTTATACATGGATGAATGTTATATTGCAGGACAAAAATTGTGTAATTTGAATGTCCACTCGCTTATTTTTATGTAAATACTGTTTTCGAATACTAAAATATAACTAAATCACATATTTTGTTCGTTGACAGATAAAAAGAATTAAAAGCATATATTTCATTTTCACATGTACAGTAAATTCTTTACTATTTCAATCTATTTTCCTACGTTTCAAATAAATACAAAATGTTTGGACTTGATGTTAAAAACTAAAGACGTTTTCCAGAAGAAAATCGTTGTTTTGTCAAATGGGGGTTACGTCGAAGCTTGGTCCTATATGTGGCTGTGACTGGAGAAATTGGGTTTGTGTGATTTGTGACACAGCGTAGGTCCTAATCAAATATAACACTCATGTAGTCTAAATACGATCTAGATTTCATGTTAGTGTGTTCTATTGAAGGAATGTCGAAAAGTGCAGATCCTGTTCAGACTGTGCGAATGTACAGGCTGAACTGGATCTACACTGGTCGCAAACGCCCTATAAGCCCCGTGTTGTGTTTGGCTTATTGCACCTTCTCAATCGCAGTGTACAGTGAATGTTGACACAATCTTCAAACAACACCCCACCCCCCGTGGCAATTAGAGCGACTAATTTTCCCACTGCTGTCACGTCGGGCTTTTTTTAATTGACACCATGTACAGCATTGATTCATTGTAAGTGGACAATGGCTCACAAGAATGACGTTATGACAGTTTGAGCAGCATAGCACCAGATCCATATATGCACCTGAC
>CM055272.1:38511173-38553300 GCA_029237695.1 Conchocele bisecta
ATGCACCTGACAGCTCTGATAAGTATTTACTCTGTTGCCCGTCTGATTTAGCATTATATATAACTACTATCGTGGAAAATATAGATTGTAACCTGACGATGTAAATATAAATAAATGTATATACAGACTGGTATCCTACAACTATTGAAATTGCACAGTATGTCCATTTTGTCATCCACTGTCGCATTTCAGTATTTAGTTTATAACTAGGTCATTCTTATATTTCCACAGTACAGTACAGTCCCATATATTTATATCAGCGGTCTAATAAACTGGAGTTCCAAGTAGTCTGTTGAACTATTACGTGTAATAATCGTATTATGCATACATTTCGGAAGTTCTACTGATACGTCATAAACTGTGGTAAGCAAAATAAGTGGAAGTTAGTCATGAAGTGACGTCTGGAAATACTGGTTGTCCGGAATATAAAATCCGTAAAAAAACGGCACATACTGGTCGGATTACTGTAAAATTTGTTTTATTTGATATATAAATGATGAATACATAAGCGTATCGCGAAAACAGAGGCTTGTTATATCTCCTTTACATGTGTACATGTTGGAGACCTGTGCATCTGTGCAGTTTGATCAGAGTCTGCAATGATTGCAAATATACTAGTAGAATTGCTATACATTCATATAACCATATTTACAAAACTTTAGTGGTCATTTTAAAGAATACTATTAGTTACATTGTTATCAAACGGCAATCGTACTGCTGATTCAATGTGATATGTTTTTAAGGTACATGTACATGTAAGTGGTAGCAGATACATATACAAATCAGTAGGCTACGTCCCTGGCGGCTACACTTATATTCGCAGTAAGTATGCATGTGACACAATACCAATACACTAAATACTAAAACATGTTTGGCCCAGTGTCAACATGATGTCATATTCCAGGAGCCGTGTATATTTGGCACTACAATAATTTTACATCTATGATACGCTTATTTTTATGAAAATTTACAAATTGTATTATGTTGATTTTCGAAACATTGGACAGGCGAAACAGTAAATTAAACGAATTAAGCCCTGTGCCAAATATACACGGCTCCTGGAATATCACATCATGTTGACACTGGGCCAAACATGTTTTAGTATTTAGTGTATTGGTATTGTGTCACATGCATACCTACTGCGAATATATAGTAGAACAGGGTATCCCTTCAGGTACCATCTCCCCCATGTTAAAGGGTTGTGCCCGGGAGGAGGAGAAAAACCGATAGCGCCTATGTCACGGGAAAACCCGCGGTATACCGAAACGGGACCAGCGATCGATATTGCCCGCGACTACGTACGTACTACCGCGTTCGCGTACGCTGTCCGGGGTATTTAAAAAATATCACAATGGGTTAATATTCGCATTATTGGCTAGAAACATAGTAAGCCACAACGCTATAGAACACTTAATTACTATATGTATATAGTAATTTCACCGTATCGGTCGGTGCAGTCAAAAAACCGATAAGGGCGTATTATACCCGTTAATAGCAGACGACAATTTCTACCCGCGCAAACCTGTATTCGATACACGGATCGATACCGTTGATGCCTGGGTATTTAAAAATATCACAATGGGTTAATATTCGCGTTATTGGCTAGAAACATATTTGTATTTAGCTTTAATGAGCTTTAATGAGCGAGTGTTAAGATCGATACCGTATTTCCGATATGCCTCTGTTAAATTAACATGTCGAGACATGTTACAGCGATCTGTTGAAACACGTTTACTTAACTGACGACCTAATAGCTATAAATACTGTACTTTTCCCGATATTAAATCATTCTTTATAGAGACTTCGCCGTGATAGCATTTAACGCATTGCCGTAGACTGCATATTAAGCAGGTAAGATTTACAAACAAAATCATATTTCTGTAACTGTTGTCTACCTTAAGAGCTATTGACCAATCAAAGCACAGCTCGAGGCTAACTACACTGGACTTAAATCAGTTTACCTGTAAACACAGACGAATACTCAACGATAAACTCTATACAATTTAATACCGTAGCAGACGAATTGTAATTCTTGTGTATACATGGTCATTCTTCTTGCTGATAATTTAATTTAAAATGTGTCTTTGTGAGCTCATTATTACTGTCTGGCTGTATAGTACTGAACTGTATGGCATTTACTTGTTGGAAGGAATTAAATATACTTAATGCAAAGGACTGACGCACAGTTTTGATACATTAACACCATAATTCCATAATGTCGTAAAACATAAATATGATAGCGGAGTAGCTATCTGTGTTGTGTTGGATGTGTCCGAAATATGATTTTAACGCAAATAAGCCTGCACTTAGTTTAATCTAATTATTCATCTGTATCGCGTGCCTCGAGTGCGATTTTCACATACATTTCACCGTTGAATTGTGAATCAATGGTCCTTTTTGTGCAGAATATTGTGCATTATTATGAGTGTTTCAACGATCGTAAATACGTATATAGTTCATATCATAGAGGATTGGGAGTGGATCCCTACGATACGACTTCTTACGTGTGTGTGTTGTCTGGACATCGGTCTTGTTATTTATACGTTTCGCTCGTTTTTCTAACCGTACACATCTAGTAAACGTTTGTACCACGTTAACTATGCCTGTCAATACAGATTTGTTGACTGTTGTGCGGTCATACGTGTAGGGGCCTGTTTTATTTTCTCTTTGTGTTGGTCTCTTTGGCACATATGATAGTTTGTTTATAGGGTCATGTTGTGTTGTTATATTGGTGGACATCCATTTTATTCACTCAGTGACAGTATATTTAAATAGAGATTCATTATTGGATACAAACAGTTATTATGTAGTCATTCCATTAATAATATACTTAGCTGATATAATACATGCAATGGCTATCAATGTGTATTGAATCAGAGTAATGGACTTGAAACACATTATTACATTTATATACATTTATTACTAACTATACAGCATCTACAAAGTGCTATACATATAAAACTTCAAAACACAGAAACGATCCCACCCCCACTCACTTTCTCTTCTCTCCCCCCACCCTCTCTCTCTCTCTCTCTCTCTCTCTCTCTCTCTCTCTCTCACACACACATACTGAATTTATTCTTTATTATTCCCATGAAAAAAAAAATATATTGTGTAGTTACAGACGTAGTTTGCCGATTGTAATATAAACACGCGTAACGTTTGAACAAATTAAATAAATGATTATTGTTGTGTCGACTATAACTCCGGCCACACAACTATAAACATTCGATGGTATTTACAATCATAATTGTTCGTTTATTGACTTCGATATATGGTACTGTCATGTAGTCATTCTCAAATTGATGTATATGTGAATACTAGAATTTTATAGTAAATAGTGTTACGAATATAGTCAGTACACTAATATTATACATCTTGTACGTCAGATGCGTTTATCCATGAATGGAATTTCTTAGGAAAATGTAACCATTTCACGAAATATTGTTTGCTTCTTCCTTTGCCTCTCGCTTTAATAATAGTTTCCATTTTCCACATTTGGTCCTGATTCACATAAATCTTTTGAATTTCGCTTTCATAGAACGTTCCAGTAATATCTTCATCCGCCATGTCTTTCAAGCGGTACACTGGTATATGTACCCGGAAATATCGCCGGAATATTTTGAATATTTCTCCGCTGTATGTCTGATCGTAAGCTCTGGTAAACGTCGCATGTAAGTGTGATATACGGACATAGTCACCGATTTTGAACCGGAAACGTTTCTTCTTTGTCACCGTTCCATCTTTACGTGATAGATAAGTAGCAATTCGGACTTCCATTTCATTTTCGTCTTTAACCGACGCTGGCGCCCTATCTATCGTTCTATGTACGGTACTATTATAACTTGTCGCTATGTCTTGTAACGCTGGTAGATATATGTCCGTTTGTTTATAGTTCATATACCGGTACAGTTTCATCTTGATAGTCTTGATTGTTCTCTCCACTACGGACGCTTTTGTTTCATTTTGTGTAGGAAAATACAAAACTTTGTTCTTTTTCATTAGATCTTGGACAAGTTTAGCGCGGAATTCTTGACCTTTATCAGTGGATAGTCGTCTCGCGATTCGTCCTTCGGCAATTATATCTCGAAAAGCCGTACTAACAGAAGCACCAGTCTTATGTGTCAATGGTCTAAGCCATATATATTTTGAGAATACATCTACAACTAGTAGAATGAAAGTAATGCCGTCATTGTCTTTAGAATATTTTGACATATCGAACAAGTCTGCTTCCCACAAATCATCAATACCGGCTGTAATCACGTGATTTCTTATGAATCGTCTTCTCACCGGTTTGCTTAAACTGTAAGGTTCTTGTTGTTGTAACCACTTGCGGATCTTGTATTTACTTATTTCATATTGATCTTGTTTCTTGACATAATTGTACAATTTATCCGGTCCAGAGAAACTCGCAGGCTTTGACGGGTCGAAATATATTGAGTGCAGATAATGTTCCATGTTGGTATTCTAGTAAGTGTTATATTCTTCATATAAATAATGTTATTCTTATGTTGTTTAAGATTTAATCGTCACTCTTGTCTTCTGTGTCTTCCCCGTCATCTGTGGCATCGCTATCATCGTCATCAGGAAACAGATCGTTGAACCAGTGACTGTATTTGTTCAAAACCTTTTTAATTCTCTTATTTAATGACATATCCTCTAAATCTACAATTTCCGCAATTATCTTCTTATGTATTTCGCTTTCGGTAATCGGGATTAGCCGTTTCAATAATGTAGTGTACGTCTTTAAGAATTCTCCTTTATCGATATCAAATACGTAGTCATATGCATTTGCCCTTGCCTTCTTGAAGGGGATACCGTTTTTGCTGAAATTCCTCTACTTTCTCCTTCCAAATATCTTCGCTTTTGTCTATCGCCTCATCTGCCATCTTTCGAAAATGTAGTAATCGTCCATATTATCGTGTTCCAATGATATCCATTTCTTACTAATAGGCTCCTCTTCGTGGTTGTCATCGGCTTTTCGTTTTGCGGATTGTCCCTCATAACACCATTGTTTCACGTGCCGTTGTAAATCGTGGATGTCCATAAACACCAACCCGCAGTCATCGCAAGAATGCATGACTTCGTCTTCTGTGTCTTGATCGTTTTGTGAATATGATACTTCTCTTGAGATATCTGAGTTATATCGCCGTATGTTTAAAATCAACGTTGTGAACGTAGACGTCGTTCCTTATAATACTATGGTCTGCATGTTTAACACTGCTATGTGATTCGCTTCCTCTTATGCTGTTGTCTGAATTGTTTGTCTCGGCCCTTCTTATGCTATTTAGAATGTTTGTGCGCATGCGCAAATTCTCCGGGGTTCTCGCTTTTAAATCAATCACTAGATAGCCGTATGGTTTATTCACAGCTTCATCAAACTGACGCAGAAGTACCTGTGGGTTAGTAGGGTACATCTGCCTGGCTAATGTCATTACTGGCTGTTTTCTACGGGAGTTTCAAATAATACCAGATACTGACAATTTCTTCGCAAGGTTGGGTTTTTACTATAGAACATGTTTTGGTTTAAAGCTATGACGGACATGTTCCTATGATGACTTCCTTCCGTATATAAATCTGTAACACGTTCATCTTTCGCAGCTTCGGATGCCATGTCATCCAATATAATAAAGTTATTGGGTTTTGGATCTATGAATTCGTCCTTTTCTAAGTTAAATGGAATCCCCTTGATGAACACGACTTTGGGATATACGAGTTGTCTGATGTGATCGTATAGCGGTTGCCATCTCTTGTAAAGCCAAATAATTCTCTGTGGCGTTGGAGATATCTTTTCCTTTGCCCGTTCTAACAGTTGCGTTACGAAGTAGGTTTTTGCGGACTACGTCGGTCCACTAATCATACATGTAAATGGATGTTTGAAAACGAAGTCTGATTCCGTATCTTGTATCGTATTCGAAGGTGCTGACATCAATTCCTGATTCGTCTGAGCTTCTGGCTGTCTCCGGACATATCTTCCGGAGCTCTCGGAGCTCCCATTTCTCACGGAGCTCTCGGAGCTCCGATTTCTCCCGGAACTCTTGGAGCTCCCATTTCTCCCGGAGCTCTCGGAGCTCCCATTACTCCCGGAGCTCTCTGAGCTCCCATTTCTCCCGGAGCTCTCGGAGCTCCCATATCTTCATGTGCTCCATGCTTTCTGTGTGTTACGCCTCTTCCTGTTATTTCCCAGTGTTTATTAGTTAAATGACGATTCATGTTGAATCTACTACTAAAACTGATGTTGCACTTTTTACACTCCATGATTAAATGGATTTTACATACGAGCACACCCCTTCTTATGCATTTTGGTCTAAAACAAAAAGTAGTTTAAACCGGTTCCAGTCGGTTTCATCTGGCTAGACACAATACAATCAACCAATAAAATTTGAGTACTCATTCGTATCAGCCAATCAAATTGCGTAACAAATTGACGAATCACATCATAGTACGTGCTTCAATTGTCCATAAGAAAGAGAGATTTACTATAGTTTGTCATTATACTTCCAGACATCGAAGAGAGCAGACATGACTTACGCCTGAGAAATATGTGGGAGCGGGTTCTTCAAGCTGAGTCAGTTACTACAACATCGACGTACCGTAAACCACTGGGAGAAATTTACCTGCGTGACGTGTGGAAAGTGCTTCGGCCGTGCTGACAACCTAGAACGTCACCAGGCGAGACACCGAGAGTTCAGACAACATGAGTGTTTGCAGTGCTCGATGGTATTTACTAGACCGGATAATCTGGCGAGACATATGCGGATACGTCATCAACAAGGAGGTGGTGGTAAAAGGAAACATGATGCGGGAGATGAAGCACAGGATATAAAATGCGTCAAAATTGATGATCCAAAGAATTATTACTCTATGAAAAAGACGAAACAAGTAAAAATAATAAAGTTCAACACCACCTCATCTACGTATGTGGTTGCGTTCAAGGATATAGAAGTAGAAGGTTTGGGGGAAATTACGAAAACTCTAAAAAGGATTTTCGCTTCGATTATGGCAGAAGTAAATGTAACAACATTCGCCAGCCCAACCGACTTGATTAGATGGTGGTGCAGTCCCCGGAACTGGATTTTCCTATCACATTGCCATTCATGCGAAAATATGTGTTGAACGTGGAACTGTTTTTATCAGAGATAGAACGTGTGCTACAATCATAGAAAAGAGTTTGTACTGGACAAAACACTAGAAATTGAAATTACACACGTAATCATGCCAGATGGTGGGATAGGAAAACGGTGCAGGTACGTGAACTTGGAGAGATTTCTCAAAGATAAGAAGTGCATTTTTCGCATACAAAACAATGATGAACTGAACTGTGCTGTGCTCGTGCTATTGTGACGGCAAAGGCGAGACTAGACAAACACGAACAATGGGAATCAATTAGACATGGCAAATATATTCAGAAATAAATGGCAGAGGAACTACATGATCGTGCAGGTGTCCCACATGCGCGCTGCGGTGTTGAGGAACTGACGAAATTTCAAGATGTGATTCCTGATCACCAGATCTACGTTCGTGACCAACTTAATGGTAATATCTACACTGGTCCAGAAGCGGAGAAGAAGATACATCTTTATCTTCATGACAATCATTATGACGTCATTACTTCTATGCCTGCGTTCATCAATCGTGCTTACTATTGCGACAAATGTGAGAAGGGGTACAGTAACAAAGAGAATCATAAATGCAACAATGTATGCTATGCCTGTCGCAAAATACACGAAAGTACGGGCACATCCGTCCTCTGTCGGAAATACAACCGCAATTTTAATGGGCAGGAGTGTTACGCCCTCCATATGAAGTCAACTAAGAAGGGCAAGTGTACTTGTAACACCATTTATAAGTGCACAAAATGTGAGAAAACGATCAACATGGACATCCATGCAAAGGACCACGTGTGCGGAGAAACATTTTGCAAAACATGCAGCGACTATTTTCCACAGGGCCATCAGTGTTACATGAGGCCAGCTAATTTCACCAATGATGCAGATGCAAACAATGAAGTGAAAGATGGATTCGGTGATGTTGAGGGAGAACAAGCCATCGATTGTGAATCTAACAATGTGAAAACGTTCATCTTCTATGATATGGAATGTACCCGGGATGACATGATAGAGTGCGAAGGGGGTTACATACTTGATCGGAAAAATGGAAAATGCAAAAACTGTGGTAAATCACAATGCGGTTCTTTTGAACATAAACCAAACCTATGTGTTGTTCAGAAAGTTTGTGAGGATTGTATCGACAGTAAGTTGGACGAATGTGAGAATTGTGGAGTGAGAGATAATGTGTTTTCTGGGTCGAATACAACAGACGATTTCTGTGAGTGGTTTTTTTCGGAAGACAATGAAAAAGCTATTGTACTTGCGCATAACTTCAAAGGATACGATTCCTATCCCGTCATGCAGTACATGTACAGAAACGGCATTAAACCGGAAATCATTTCAAATGGATCAAAGATCATGTCCCTGTTCATAAATGACTGCAGAATGAAAATGATAGGTTCCATCAACTTCCTGCCCATGGCCCTGTCCAAGCTACCCGGGATGTTCCAAATTCCAGAGCTATTTAAAGGACATTTTCCACATCTATACAATCGAAACCACCTCACAGAACCTAAGTACTACAACCCTGACGCGATGAAATCGGAAGATAGAAACTCTTTCTATGAATGGTACGCAGAAAACAAAAATAGCCCGTTCGATTTCCAGAAAGAACTACTCAAATATTGTCGTTCTGATGTACACATACTCAGAATGTGTTGCTTAAAATTCCGCAAATTATTTATGGACATGACATCATCGACGGAAGGTGATCCAGGCATATCCCCATTCGAACACTGTTGCATCATAGCTTCAGCTTGCAACTTGGTTTTTCGGACAAAGTTTCTAAAACCAGAAACTATCGGAATCATAAAACAACACGGATACAGACCGGAGCAGAAACAATCAATCAAGGGTCTACAATGGATCAAATATCTATCCCATCAACTCGGTATACAAATCCAACATGCACGCAATGGGGGTGAGAGGAAGATTGGCAAATATATGGTGGATGGGTATTATGAGACAGAATGTGAGAAGGTAGTGTTAGAATTCCACGGAGATTTTTGGCACGGAAACCCGAAGTGTTACTCGAAAACAACTCTGAATCCGGTAAACGACACCACGATGCGTGATCTGTATGAGCGGACCCTGATAAAGAAACGGTACATCGAAGGCTTAGGCTATACATACATTGTGAAATGGGAACATGATTTTGATAACGAACTGCGTGAAAACGAAGAAATGAAGACGTTTATAAATAACTTAGAATTTGTAACACCGCTGGAACCTCGAGACGCGTTCTTTGGAAGCAGAACCGAGCCGTTTACTTTATTAAAGGAGGCATCCGGGGACGATTCAATAGATTACTATGACGTCACGAGCTTGTACCCATGGGTAAACAAAACCGGGAAAGTACCACTTGGGCATCCGTCTATCATCACTGAGGATTTTGACGAGATAAACAAGTATGAAGGAATTATTAAATGTAAGGTCCTGCCACCGCGAGGCTTGTACATTCCTGTCCTACCAGCGAGAATGAACGATAAGCTTTTATTCGTTTTATGCAAAACGTGCGCAGAAACTTACCAACAATCACAATGTCAGCACAATGATGAGGAAAGAGCATTGATCGGCACGTGGGTGACAGACGAGTTGAAGATGGCCATGAGCAAGGGGTACAAAGTAGAAAAAATCTACGAAGTGTGGAATTTCGATCAGATAAATCAATGTGATCCATCCACGATGAACGGTGGTCTGTTCACCGATTACGTAAACACGTTCTTAAAAATGAAGCAGGAAGCCAGTGGATGGCCGAAGTGGTGTGAATCAGAACATGGCAAACAGAAATATATAGATGATTACCACATGCGTGAAGGAATCCATCTCGAGCACAGTAATATAAAAAGGAATCCTGGACTGAGAGCTCTGGCAAAATTAATGCTGAACTCGTTCTGGGGAAAATGTGGGCAGAGACCCAATATGCCTCAAGTTACATACGTCACAGACCCCGCGATATTCTACGACAAATTAACCAATGACCAGCAAGAAGTGTTGTCTGTGAATTTCGTTAGCGAGGAAATGGTAGAAATTACCTGGAAAAACAATGACGACTTCATAGAAACGTCTGATAGAACAGACACAACAGCTCAGGCTCGGTTAATGCTATACAGTTACATAGATAAACTTGGGCCCCGTACTCTGTATGTAGATACTGATTCTGTAATATTCACATCTCAGCCCGGGGAATGGAAACCACCCCTGGGAGACTATCTTGGTAACCTTACGGACGAGATACATAACAACAATATTATCAGCTTCGCGACTGCGAGTCCGAAAAATTATGGGTATGAACTAGAAAAACCCGGAGAAGATGGTAATCGACATGCTGCAAAGTTCGAGGAATCACATTGAATTATAAGAATTCGAAAGACATTAATTACCGGTGTGCCTAATTGGCGCAATGACGGGAAATGGCGCAATGACGAAGAATGACGGAGAATGACGGAGAATGACGCGTAATGACGGAGAATGACGGAGATAGGGGAGCAATGACCGAGAAAGTTGGCTAATGAACTCATTTATCGACCCAATTGCGGAAAATTAAGGGAGAATGGTGGATAATAGTTATATTATTTTATGTTAATTACTATGCGTTGAAAAGAATGGTGACAGAATCGAGAGATGAAACAACGACAGTGAAAGACAATTTTAAGATATGTCGTGACAGTAAAAACCGAAAATTGCTAACGAAAAGCGAACACAAGGTGTACAAATATGGATACGATAAACGAGTGACGAGGGACCACATATATACAGTCCCATACAGATTTTAAATTATACATTATACTCTAAAGTTGTACATGCATGTTATTGTAGCGACAATATCGGTAGCTCTCACAATTAGAAGTATGTATGATTGTAAAGTGGTGTTTCTCCGAGCTCCATGCGTCCATTGTACAATGATAATAAAATATGTATCGTGTATACATTGTTCCGTCTTATTATTCGACCATAACAACCACCCCGTTTCATCCCGAATCCTTGATGATACAAACAAGATGAGACTAGCGGATATAAAACGGTCGTCTGCTAAAACAATGCATAATGATTTAACAATAATTGCACAACAGGTGGTAATGTCGCATGTAGTATATCTATGCATTACTTTACGGGTTTTGCATACAGTAAAACCCGTTAGCTCAGTAGGTTAGCGCGCGGGCTTATAATACGAAGGTCGGTGGTTCGAAGCCTGGCAGAACTCCCAAATGTTCCTAGCATATATGGTTCATCACACAACGTACACCTACACGCACTACACCGACAGCGGATTACATGTAAACAATAACTCACACGTGTATGTTAAAGGCCTATATATATGTCGGTCAGTTGCTCCGCTCGGACAAACACCTTTAACATGGGGGAGATAAAGCTAAATACAAATATGTTTCTAGCCAATAACGCGAATATTAACCCATTGTGATACTTTTAAATACCCCGGCATCAACGGTATCGATCCGTGTATCGAATACAGGTTTGCGCGGGTAGAAATTGTCGTATGCTATTAACGGGTATAATACGCCCTTATCGGTTTTTTGACGGCACCGACCGATACGGTGAATTTACTATATACATATAGTAATTAAGTGTTCTATTGCGTTGTGGCTTACTATGTTTCTAGCCAATAACGCGAATATTAACCCATTGTGATACTTTTAAATACCCCGGCATCAGCGGTATCGATCCGTGTATCGAATACAGGTTTGCGCGGGTAGAAATTGTCGTGTGCTATTAACGGGTATAATACGCCCTTATCGGTTTTTTGACTGCACCGACCGATACGGTGAATTTACTATATACATATAGTAATTAAGTGTTCTATTGCGTTGTGGCTTACTATGTTTCTAGCCAATACTGCGAATATTAACCCATTGTGATATTTGTTAAATACCCCGGACAGCGTACGCGAACGCGGTAGTACGTACGTAGTCGCGGGCAATATCGATTCGCTGGTCCCGTATCGGTATACCGCGGGTTTTCCCGTGACATAGGCGCTATCGGGTTTTCTCCTCCTCCCTGGCACAACCCTTTAACATGGGGGAGATGGTACCTGAAGGGACACCCTGTTCTACTACCAGTTCTGTTCGTGACCATTTTTATCCAGAATACGTGCCCCAGTTAATTAGCCACCTGTTTACATTTTCGTTAAAAACGAAAGTAAAGTAATGTTTGCGGGCACACTTCCACGTAATCTGACCAGGACCGTGTAGGACAATTAGTAAAGAGCGCGCTCATGCACCCCGGGTTCGATCCTCAGTTTGTAAGTACATGTATATCTGACTGTGGTCGCCAGACTGGATAAGTTAGTTTTCTTTGAGGATTCCGACAACCCAAAATAGACACATGCAGACGCCTCCGTCTACGCCGACTACAATTGTTCACGCGTTCGTTTGTAATTGTTGTATAACTAATTATAAATACAGTTTATAAGAAATATTCGCAATATTATTACATAATACTGATTTTGTGATGTGGTATCTAAAAAATTCCGGTCGTAAGGTTAATTAGTTTCAAATGTCGGGCACAAGTCGACCATATACATGTATATTATAAAAATCATTAGTAATATGCCCATTTGTATAAAAAATAATGGACAAAATCTCTACGTATTTCCTTGAAGGAAACCGAACAAACAGACAACTTTCTGAACCATTATGAAAACAACTGTACAATTCTGCCACGCGTATCCACCATTAAGGTATTTGTGAGCCACAATTAGTAAAGCGTACGGCTATAACTAGGACAACTTATTGCAATGACGCAACGATTTCAAGTGTCAAAATGTATATTATGTAGATATGACATTTTCTGGCAAAGCAAACATACATTCACAATTACCACATTATTGTACATTTTATATCAGACGTAAATTCCCACACTGATATCAGGGGCGATAACCGTGTATCCTTAAAATGTTAACGGACATTACTATTTATTCTCTGTATTTAATTGTTGATGTGCAATGATCATACTTTATAATACATGTATGTCGAAAATATTATAGTTTAAGGTAACGCATATAATTGTATAAATAATTAAAAATATATCATGCCTCATTTGCATATGATAATAGCCTGATACGGCCGCGAGTCACTATGAGTAAAATACATATTACTAAATGATTATATCCGTTTATACCGCAACCATTGCTCCATGTAACATAATCATAAAGGGGGTTGAATAAATGCTGTTTATATCTGAAGTAACCTAATATACCTGAAGTAGCCTAATATACATGACGTGCCGTTTTTGCCTTTATTTGTTCACCTTTGACCTCTAATGGTGGCCTCTGATTGGCCAGCAAATTCAAGATGGTTGCGAATTTTAAAATAGAAATCGCCATTAAACATATTTTCCGACCTATCATTTTCTGATATACGCCGCAAATTTGAAAATTACAATACACCTAACCCTATACTATTTTATCAAACATAAATCATTGCCTAAATATACATGTACATGTACATCGCATATAACCTTCGTACGTCAGACACCTCACTACAAGAGTAAAGTTTGTGTTTTCACATGAGTGGCTGTTGTAGAGAGTTTGCACAGTATATATATGTTCCAGCTATTGTACACGGCGATCTGAACGAACAGAACATAATCATGGCGGAAGTTCCCGGACAGGAGGCCACGCCCATCGATGAGCGCGTGCATAACGTCATCGGTATCTTAGACTTCGCCGATTCAAACTCAGCGTACTTGGTAATGGACGTCGCCGTGTGTATAGCGTGTCTCTCCATCAAATGTCCTGCCGATACGCAACTTGACGTCGGCGGCCATGTTTTAGCTGGGTACCGGAATTACGGGGTACTGAACGAAACGGAAGCCGCTAATTTAAAAACATTGATTTGTTCCCGACTTTGTCAATCGCTCGTGCTTGGCGCACATACGTTCATGTTGCAGCCGGAAAACACGTACTTGCTTACAACGACAGCACGTGGTTGGCCATTGTTGCGTAAATTATGGAAAGCGGATGAAAGTTTGTACAAAAGATGGAACAATATGAATGAAGCATATGCTGAAGGTATTGAACATTCTATATATTGACTGACCTACAGTGTACACATGTACACTGCTTGCTATATTCACAGATGGGAGACTCGGACCGAGGACCCAATAAATGGCTCATTTGAAAAACGTTACCCCACCCACCAATTTCCTTACACTATACAGTATAGCCTTTCTAGGTAGGCAAGAGCTTGGGAAGGGGAAATGCCCTAAATGTAAACAGGCTTAGTGTCGGGCTCGCTCAAACACCAGACGTTTCAAATGTTCTGCTGACTTACGCTAATAATAAATGCATTAGGCCCCCAAATAAATTCACTTTAAACATCTGTGTTTAGTAAAATGAGTTTTAGCTACCAACGTTACAGAGAAATTTCTCTTTCCGAAAAAATCCCACACACATCACCACCTGATTGGCTGTAGTATTTGTAATGCTCCAGTTTAGGTTTTCCCGTAACGCTATTATTGATTATTCTGCGAATATAACAAAGGAAATCCGAAAGTAAAGTTCACGGAAGGTTATGTCGATATGTTGGGACGCAAATCAAAATAAACTCACGTTTTCGATCATTCAAAATCAGTGAATGACACTTATTAGTCACAAATTGTAACATCGGATTTACTGATGTTTATTTCAGTGATTCACATCAATATGTTGAGACTGTAATGGGATTTCAGCCAGATTTTACACGTAATTTATCCTTCCACAGCCCACAAAAATGTGTGACATTCTTTCGTACACACAATTATCGCCTTGGCTGTGGTAGCTGATTTGCCCGTAACTAACTAAGTGCTAAAGGCAGATGCTTGAAGAGAATATATTTGAAGACCTAAGACATGTATCGATTACCAGAGATATAAGTCAGCAGAAAAATCGAAATGTTTGGTGTTTGAGCGAGTCCGAAACAGTTTTACTATGACATTTTTTCCAAGCTCGTTCCTACCTTGAAAACGCTAGTATAGTGTCTATTGTACGGACATTGGTGGGTAGGCCAACTATTTACAAATGAGCCATTTATCAGGTCCTAGGTCCGAGTCTTCCACAGTGGCTATATCTATAAATATATGTCCCGTGAAAACAAAAAGGGACTACATGTAATTGATAATGCGACCAGTGTAAAGACCAGTGTAAATCCAGGTCAGCCAGCCTGCGCATCCGCGCAGTCTGATCCGAGCATACATTGTTCGCTATTGAGAAAAGTCATCATGTTGTTTCTAGGGACATTTTTATGTTTCACAAGTTTTTTTCTAATGACTTTGTTACACGTACGGATAAACGGCACAGCTGCTGTAATTCGTATGAAGATAATTAAACAACCAATACAATAGATTGGTTTCTGGTGAAATAAAATTAAACAATGACATCGTTATCACTCAGTGCTGAATCCCCTATCCGGCAGCCTTGAAACATTGTTTTAACGCATTTTCCTTACAAACAAGCTGAACAGAAGTCCTCAGTAGCCTTGACCTTGGGCGGACGGACGTGCGTCGTATGCAAAACGAAGCAACATCCCTAGTCACACATTGTGGACAAATATTATCA
Source organism: Conchocele bisecta (assembly GCA_029237695.1). Lineage (NCBI taxonomy): Eukaryota > Metazoa > Mollusca > Bivalvia > Lucinida > Thyasiridae > Conchocele > Conchocele bisecta. The sequence goes on from CM055272.1 coordinate 38,526,837, forward strand.
AAATCGGTGAAGCGATTGAAAGATGAAAGGTCTTACTAACGCACGCATGTACGTACGTGCATGGACTAACGGTATTTATCCCGTCAACACAGTGTGTATGTGCCGTGAAACACGGTGCTGTGAAACATTTTTGATATCCTGCCAATACGACCTAATCACTGCGTATGAATATGTGCGGTAAGTGGGGTTATATGTTTGCATTTTAAAGCCATGTGTAGGTGTTGACGGGATAACTGGAATAGTAAGTTAGTGCCGTGAATGGGAACAATATCTGGCGCAGCACGGAAACTGAATGTGCTCGGCAGAGCCTCTCCCATCCCGTTTCCTAAGCCTTGCCAGTTATTTTTCGCATTCACGGCACTAACCTACTAGTCTCTATATCTCCTCTTGCCTATCGGCATGGGATAATTTAATTTGGTGGATGGAAATACCAGCCTTTGGCGGCCATCTAGGATTTTCGCAATGATCTATGATCAAATTTTAAATGTATTTACAATATAAGCAACACACGCCATGTTTGTTTGTCATTATAAATAATGTATGAAATATGTTCTTCGATTTGTCAAAAAATGACATATCTTTTAACCATAAATGCACCTGATAGACAAGACACGTGTAAGAATATACCAGCGTTAAGCTACCAGGTCCAAACTGCTATCATGCCGAAATAAATTGATATGTTTCCAGAAAATGTGTCGGCAAGTTTCCCCCACCCAACCATATCCAAGTGGTAATGGTGACTCCATCGGGCTCATACATTGTAGCCCGCTAGCCCATCACGTGTTACACCGACCAACAAACAATACATTATCATTTAAAACATTTTACAAAATAATTTGGGAGAATAATTCATATAATCTCATCAAGAGTGTTTCCTAATCATACTTATATACATGTATTTACAAATTATATGAATTCACAATACAAACGCCCATTCGACGTACATGTACTGCGTTTATATCCCAATACAATACATCAGACCTACGTGAGGTCGCGCTTTGTTGTTGATTGGCTAAAGTTCGGTGTACGTCATTAATTTCCACGAGGTGCACGCTATTGACCGGCAAAATCGCTGTTCCAGGAATTGCGACAAATTGACGTAAAACAATGTTATTATTAAATTTAACTCCATATTTGGTTATTTACATTAATGTTGTTGAAACTATCAGAAAATGCAGTGTAAATATAAGTAATACAATCATGGGCTGTAGATATTACTGGGGTGTAAAATAAATTTGATCTGTTTAAAGTCCTTCAGACTCCACGCGCTTTAAACAGACCAAATGTATTGTACAGCCCAGTAGTATCATTTGCCAATGTTTTTATTCCTTAAGTATTGTAAAACTTATTTTCGTTTGAAATAAAATAGTGTTCAAACTGTTCAATGTGCACAGGAGGATGGTTGCACAGTGAACTAGTATAGGAGAAGATTTATTCGTGTTTCATGGTTTATTAATTCATGTAGAAACGAGTAAACAATAACAACGAAATAATCAACGATTCTGTACTTGAGTTCTCTATTAGTAACCTCGAGCTCTGCATCAACATCAACTGAACACGCTGAAATGATAACAAATAAATAACCATCATTCAAATGTTTACAAACCGTGAAACACGAATCGCCCTATGTGACAGCCAGAACATTCGGGTTCATCAGTGGAGATATATATATCGTGGCGAGCTTTGATCGGGATCCAAAACCTGTGTGTCATTGAATCTGTTATCTTTATTTTGTTTTCATTGGTTGACAATTTAGTGGAACCTCTCTAAACCGGACACCCTGGGTGGCCAATAGAGTGTCCGGATTAGGGAGGCCCCACTGTAATCAAGCACTCCTTGAAGAGTATTTGTCGTTTTCAATCATGAACAGACACGACATTGAAATAAATTACCATGAAACCTATCTAAATTAAACACAATAGAGACGCCAGGGTGTCCGGTTTAAAGAGGTTCCACAGTATTATCACTGTTCTGCTCCATCGAAAGGTACACACTAGTGTCAGAGATATTAAGATTCCAATGTCGGGTATTTACAGTGACCTGTTCGTTGTATTACAGTAGAACCGCTCTAAACCGGACACCCATACAATCTACATGTGCTTAATTGTATGTGTTTATGGTAATCTCTCACCGTTGATATGGTGCCCATATGATTGATTTACAGTGGATCCTATCTAAACCGGACACCCAGGGCACCTCGCAGGGTGTCCGGTTTAGAGAGGTTCCACTGTAGATGCGTACACCTACATGTATCATTAACTTTGGACATATATTACAGAAATTATCACAGTTTCTGTAAATATCTATCATGAAACATCGCACATTTTCTAAGGTACAATATCACACGGTTTATCTCATTTAAAATTAGGCTGCAAAACAATATAGAGGGGCAAAAGGCTATCCAAGTAAAATATTCAACGGCATTTTGTTACCTATCATGGAACATAGGTTGGCTTCACGGATATTTTAGATCGCGATGGCTACATTGTATATATAATGTTGGTTCATCAAACGCAATATGTGCCGCCGGCTGGGAAAAGGTACCTGACGACCTGCCGACCCAGACTAGCCGACACATATGCACAGTGCGATCAGGGCATACACAGTTAGTCATTCCGGCACTAAAATATGCGTACAGCCATCACCAACATTATTCCGTCCTATTTCGATGGGGGGAATTTACATAATGCCCATTATCCGCGATTTATGGGGTCAGTGGAAGAATGGGGCTAATTATTTATGGAGAGGGTCAATGGAAGCTAAGTCCTTATGGAGGGGGTCAATGGAAGAAGGGGGATAAGTCCCTTATGGGACTTATCCCCTTCTTCGTTTGACCCCCTCAACTCATGTGCACACCATAAGACCCCTTTCCGCAGTCGGCGACGATTATGGACATCAGCTCACCTTATCCTATAAGCCCTCACAGGCCCAAACCGCCGACGGCGCGACCCAAGGGATTTCCGAATCTAAGTAAAGCCCCAGCGCCCAGGAACGCCATTCCTCGCCCTGCTCCCCATGGTGGGCCGAACCGGCTGCCACCGAAACCGAATCTGGGGTAGTAGTATGTTCGGCGGTATGGCGCGAAACGTGGACCTGTTAGAGAAATTGAAGGTTAAAGATCATTGTCAAATTATAGTTATAGTTCGGCTGATGTACCATTTAGTAATCTTGGCATTGTGTTATTGAATTAGAGCGACGAGATATAGCTTACATACATGTACACAGGCTGACATTGGGACCTCGAGGCCCCCTCGTAAACAAAATGGTTAATGACTAATGACTCGCGAGCGTGATGCGCATCCTACCCCAATAACATTTTGAAAACCAGAACGCCTCAGACGCGATTTCCCGGTCTGTACCTAAATAAATTTCCCAAGTCCTTTAATATTAGGGTCACACAACCTCCATCCAGATTGGGGCCGCCACGCCAAAATACTGGGGTCGCGGCGCCAAACTATTGGGGCCGTGACCGCGGCCTCTGCGGCCCGATCTGCGACGCCTCTGATAGGACATGACAAAGTTCCATGCTAAATGACTCATCCCGGTATATCTTCGGCCCCCACCCACACACAGCAACTAATAATAGAGGATAATATTCATATTAGCGCATCTATGACCTCTCCCCATGCCAACGGACTCATCACAACGTAGCTTTGCGCATCTCACTGACACCAATAATAACAGAGGACTGTACATTTGTATTCATACAATTCCATGTCAACAATAGTAACTTATTAATAACAGAGGATATCATTCATATTTGTTTACCAATGACATCGTTCCATGCCAAATAACTCGTCCCAGCATAGCGCATACACGACTTCGTCCCATGCCAAACAATTCGCCCCAGCATAGCTTCGCCCCACCGCACCACCACGCCAAGAATAACATACACGTATGGTGTTATTCTTTCTACCGTATCCATGCCATCGTCCCATGCCAAATGACTCGTGCAAGCATAGCTTCGCCCCCTTCCTCAACCCCCAGTTGTGCCACTGTATAATGTCCATACCGAAGGCACCAAACTGTGCATTGACGACGGCAGTGGAAAACACCAACACATAGATAGCAACTACGACGGACCTCATTGCTATAGTTCTGAAATGAAATACGTCTACATTTTAAAGATTGTTGTGAAACAAAAATCTACCTTGACGGTTACGCCAGCGTATATTATTAATAGGTGCATTGACCCCCAAACTGAGGAAAATGTAACATACGACGTGTCATCGTTTTACTGACAGAAACAGCAATAGTTACCACAATACAACTATGCAAATATGTATACGCCATGTTTAAACTGGTGATTATAAAAATATGTATGTCGCAATTATACTAGCTTTACTGTCAATAAAAATAATATTCTGCTTTGAAGTAGTAAAAGTTGAACGCCTCCATCATATAACAGAGGCGTTCAACTTATTTTGGTAATAATACGCTAAATAATGCAAAGATCCAAGGAGGTAAAAGTAGTCATGTATACAAATTAATCAGGGTGATTTGAGGTCACAGACACAGTTTGCTTGCACATCCTGATCCATTACTGACGCAATCTACCTGGGGTATTTTTAAACCTGCACTACCGCATATTAGGAAAATAAATACTCACATATTGTTTATCTATTCCATACCTTTTAAACATGTTTGTTGTCTACATATTATTACGAATTAAAGGGCCTTTGTGATGCAGTTGTATTTCATATGCACAGCACAGTCCTTGGCAATCTAACACGACTAGTGAAAACTGTATGCAAATATTCCATGTTGTCACAAGTTATAGAGGTTTGAATTTCTGCATAGTTTATGCAAATGAGATGTGACGTCACAGTAAGTGCATTTAAATAATGCAAATTACAATATTTGTTTTTTCCACTAAACTCAATATTACATATATTGTGAATACAAATGTTTTGTTTTTCTTTTCAGCGTGTACTTCTGTATATATCTGAGCTAAAGATGAAATTAATTATAATGGAATGTTAAAAATAAAAATAAAATTAATATAAATATATAAATACTAGATGGCCGCGGCCCGCATGTCGCGCCCTACCGAGTCATTTGATAGTACATGTACTAAAAAAAAGTTTAAGGCATACTAATGTAACCCGTACACATATAACCCAAGTGAAGTTTGAAGTTAATCGGTGATGCGGTTGCAGAAATATACAACACGTACAAACTTTAACCAACTTGTCAATAAATATTTAAGGTAAGTTTAAAGTAATTTGACCATGACATTGGGCACAGGGGCCGCACAGGTAGAGGATATAATGAAAATATGGATGATGACAAAGACAAATATGAACTTCCGGGTGAATTTTCGAAGCCATTTCATAGATATAGTGTTCCTACAAATTTTAACCTATATCCAAAAAACCTTTAAGGTACATTAAAACAGGCTCCAGTTTGGTTTGAGCAAATCCAGTTGCTCAAAATAGCGACCCCATATGCATAAGGAGAGTTATGACAAATTCAGACTGCACTTGACTATGACAATTATCATAATATTTCACCAGATTCCAAGAACAGACATTAGGAACAGACATTCAGTATACGACATAGCATACTATCTCTGCGATCTTCTTTGCCTTCAAGCGTTGTGAACTTGTTCATAAGAATTTCTCAGCAATCACCAGTTCAACCACCGCTGTGACTCACATATTGAAATCACTATGAAAACATTCAAACAATTTTTCATAAAATGTACTAGCGCTCTCGCTATGAAAATTTTCATAAACCGGACTATGAAAATTTTCATAAAGCGTAATATACCTCTCCTTATGAAAATGTTCATAAAGCTTAATATCACTCTCACTATTAAAATTTTCATAAATTGAAATATACCTCTCGCTATGAAAATTTTCATAAAGCTTAATATCACTCTCAAAATTAAAATTTTCATAAATTTAAATATACCTCTCGCTATGAAAATTTTAATAAAGCGCAATATCACTCTCACTATTAAATTTTTCATAAAATGTAATATCACTGTTACTATGAAAAATTTCATAAAATGTAATATACCTCTCACTATGAAAATGTTCATAAACCGTTCTATCACTCTCACATATTGAAGTCGCTATGAAAATTACTGCTTTCAGAGAAATTTTAGTCGCTATGAAAAGTTTCATAAAACGTACCATCGCTCCCACATATTGCAGCCGCTATGAAAATTTTCCTATCATTCCCGTTCTCAGACAAACATTAGTCGCTATGAAAATTTGCATAAGATTTCCGTTCTCTGACAATCATTAGTAGCTATAACAAGAACAATTATAACATGAATGATCATGTTATAAAAGAACGCTTTGAGTGTATGTTATTATTATTGAGGCCAACTACATGTTTGCAAGTAGCATGTAAAGTTATAGATATCAGGGTATGGGATCAGTGGTTTCCAACCTGCTTTTCCGACGTGACGTATTCTGTGACGTCATTTTTACAGTAAATTTTCTTGAAACTTTTCCAAGCAAACGGACGGATTTCGATGATATGTATAGAAGTAACATACCGGTTCGATGATATGTATCACACCATAGAAGTGACGTACCGGTATGGGTGCTCTAAAAGTTCTTTACGATAACCTATAACTGTCGTGAAGAATCAAGTACCGTTTATTTCTTACATTCACGTTCTTTAGATTTGTATTCACATCCATGGTAACCGATTCTTCGTCAAAACCAGAAAATTGTTAGATTAAAGCAAACTGTACCATAATGCAAGAACTGGCATCATTAAACGAAGCTAATCCCCTCGCACTGGCATCATTAAACGAAGCTAATCCCCTCGCTGGCAGCCTTGATAATAAACTAGATGGCCGCGGCCTGCATGTCGCGCCTTGTGGCGAGGCATGGACACCAAAAAAAAAGATATAGTATAACGGAAAACTTAACCAAAAAACTTAACTTTAACCAAAAACTTTAACCAAAAAACTTAACCAAAAAACTTAACCAAAAACTTCAAAGTAATTTGACCTTGACATTGGGCACAGGGGCCACACGGGAGTGGGGTAGAATGAAAATACAGATGATGATAAACACCCATGTGAAGTTTCAAGGTAATGGGCAAAGCAGTTGCAGAGATATAGTATAACGAAAAACTTTAACCAAAAAACTTAACCAAAAACTTTAACCAAAAAACTTAACCAAAAATTTCAAAGTAATTTGACCTTGTCATTGGGCACAGGGGCCGCACGAGAGTGGGGTAAAATGAAAATATAGATGATGATAAACACCCATGTGAAGTTTCAAGGTAATGGGCAAAGCAGTTGCAGAGATATAGTATAACGAAAAACTTTAACCAACAAACTTAACCAAACAACTTAACCAAAAACTTTAACCGGACACACGTACGTACGCCAAAGTGCCGACTATATCGCGCTTTCCTCAAGCGGGCGCGACAAAAAGTACTCCGTGACCTTGGGCGGTCGAACGTGGGTCATATGAGTCTACTCATATGCTAAACCATGCTCCATCCATAGACACACATTATGGTCAAATAATATAAAAATCGTGGCAGTTCACAAGTTATTGAAAAATGAAAGGTGTTACTAGCGTACGTACATACGTACGCAGTACATGGACTAACGATATACCACCTCTTGCCTACCGATGAGGGGATACTAATTGGGAACCTGTTAAGCACTTACTGCGTTATGTTTCATTAAACTCTGTCTTTCCATTATAAAGATATTACTTTAAATATTGCGCGGGCCCAATTTTCCCAATTTTAGTACTTTCCCCTAACAAAAAAAAACGGCATCTAGTCGCACGCTGACTGAGCCGCGATCTATAAACTTACCCAGGGAGATTACATAGCAAACACAGTCTAACGCGTCCACTGGCGGTTTGTTTCGGTGAGTCCACAGAGTACAACAGCCCGACTTGGCAACGCCACCTAACGACTTATCACCGGCACTGCAGTGCATGATATAAAAATCCTAAAACCATCAACTTCTAAAACTGGCGTTTTGAAGAAAGTCATGAAATATGCAATCTTAAATTCGATAAAATTGACGCAGTACAATTTGAACGACGTTATAAGCCAAATATATGAGTGCCAGAAATAATCCACATTCAGACACATGAAAATGTTTGCCATTTCTCCATTTCATTGTCGAAACTCCAGACGGTTTTACAGAATGTGAAAGCCATGGAAAATGTACTACGGATATCAAATACTCCTACAAGCACCAATATGAACTTGTGAGTGAAATTCACGACAGGTCATACATTACATCGAAACAGAAATCATTGCCTTGAAAAAGTCTGAGAAATATTACACACACACAAGTACACATTCAAACGGCTGTATGTCAAAAATTGTTCTGCGACTTTGCACTGCAGTGGAGTAGCCAGATTCATGCAGAGGGGGTGTGAATTGTGAATGGAGTTTGGAAGGGGGTGCGAGAACATACATCCAATTTCTTCCATTGTAGTGATTTTCACATATATTATACAGGTAGTTATTTCCCCCAGAAAACGTAGGTTAAAGTAAAACAAATACACACCTGACCAAATTTTACGGGATGCAATTACACACCATGTCACTGGACTTTGTACTGTACACCCACTGGTGAATCCATGTGACAAGTGTTTTGTATGATGTGGTGTTTGTGAATGAGCTGATAAGACAAGTGTCGTGCCTTTGCACTTAATGACTGGGTGCCAGACATCCTTCAGCAAAGTTGCAAATCATGATTTGAATTGGGGTCCCATCTGTTTGGCACAAAGTGTTCTTTATAGGAATTAAATATTAAATAAGTATAATTGTGTAACTATTCCAACAGTTTTAAAAAATACGAGTTCCCGCTACACAGAAATATTCACTTAGTAATCTTAGGTTTACTGATAGGTTGTATCATCGTGCTATTTTTATTGTAAATGAGGCAGGTCATTTTTAAATTATTTATATCAACTAAATGTGTCACCTGAATACATATTTGTATTGACTTGTTACAAAATATGATCATTGCACATCAAAAGATAAATAGAGAGAATAAATAGTTGTTTCCATTAACATTTTAAAGAGTCAATGTTATCGCCCTTGATATCAAAGTGGCAATTCAAGCTTGATGTAAAAATAATAATAATGTAAAAGTAACATGGTTGATATGATTTTTTTTAAGAATTTTACCAAATTTTCTACGACGGCCATCTTGGATTATGCGACAACCTCCATTTTAACAAATATGAAAATGCTTCACCCACGCACCACAACTGTGAAGTCTGACCAGCGTCAAAAATCAGTACATGTATCCGAAAAAAACAAAAGAAATCAGTATGGTAAGATATGTTATTCTTGCTTTTAAGGACTAGAGCAAGTAAGCGGGGTCTCACACATACCCTCGGCCGCAGCAAAGTCATTTGGCCTTGACCTTTGGCATGAAAGCCGCTTAGGTGAGATATAGAATGAAAATATGGCTGTTGATAAAGAAGTATGTGACATTTCCAGTCGATCCAACATACGGTTGCAGATAAATTGTGTACTTAAAACTTTAATGCAAATATTTCAAAACATTTAACACAATTTGACCTTGACCTTGGGCATGAAAGTCACATGCGTGTGCTATAAAATGAAAATATGGATGTTGATTGTTGATAGACAAATATATGAACTTTCAATTCAATCTGACTTACGGTTGCAGAGAAATTGTTTACTTAAAACTTTAACGCATATATTTCAAAACATTTAACGCAATTTCAAATTTAAAGTAATTTCACCTTCACTGTGTGCATGAAAGCCGTATGTTTGTTTAATGGTGTTTAACGGCCTATCAACAGATATGGTCTAATACTCACATAAAGGATTTAACTGTCGGATACCGAATTCCAAAGTTGTTTTGTTTGTTTATTGGTGTTTAACGGCCTATCAACAGCTCAGGTCATATAAGGCTGGGCAAACGGGTTCGATCCTGTATTAACCTGCTGCATTGGGGGGGGGGGGGGGGGGGGGGGGGGGGGAAATCCCAAAATCAGAACGGAATATTTTCATCGAGAAAAAATATAGTCAGCCCTGAAATTAGAATAACCTGACCTGATGCCAGATCCATACCACACCAAAGTCACTTGGCCCCTTTCCCTAAAAAAGGATTACGAATAATCGTAATACTCACACAAGAGATATAACCAGATTCAACTGTCACATACAAAATGCCAAAGACGTATGTGAGGGCCAAACCAGGTCTCCAGTCGGATTTCCGGTAAGGATGAATCGCGATTGTTAAATTACCCATCACATGCACCCACCAGGGCTATTGAAAGAAAATATTGATCTTCTAACTTCATAAAGAAGTATATATATGAAGTTTCAAGTCAACCCGACTTGCGGTTGCAGAGGCATTGTGTATTTAAAAACTTTGACATGTTTGATGCAAATATTTCAAAACTTTAAGTAATTTGACCTTGTGCAGGAAAGCCACATCGGTGTGCTACAGTATAAAAAATATGGATGACGATAAAGTAGTATATGAAGATTCAACTCAATGCGATTTACGGTTGCAGATATAATGGATACCCAAAAATCTTTAACGCAAATCTTACGGATGGACGAAAATACAAAAACTATATACACCTCGACATACTTTGTATGCCTGGGTATAAATCATGATTGAAGGCACTGTGTTACAGATGATGCCTCAATACGTTGTTTGTCACATCATGCACTGCAAATGACCAATATCAACCAATTGCACCATTTCATTCGAAGTCAAATTTCGAAGTCGAAATTTATTGTACACATGTAATTTGTTACAAGTTTGACCATTGGGCATTGATTTCAATTATAATCATGATAATAGCACAAAAAATACATCATTCATTCGTAAATTTTCGTTTCCCTTCGAAAGTCTACAAAGTTTGTCTTTGGTCTATTCTGGATGTTTCAAGTAAAATCCTTTATTGCGAAGATAACTGAAACCATGTGAAACCAACCAAATATAGACTTTATAGACTGTGGACGTTAAACAGAAATTTATGAATCAAAGATTGAATGCAATACCTTAAATGCTAATCACTCTAGGTTGGCGGTAGGATTTTTAAATTTGCTCAAATATGTGTCTGTGACTGGAGAAATGGGGCTTATGGGATTTACGACCAGTGTAGATACACATATCCGCACAGGAACTGCACTGTTCACCATTGCATCAATGAAATCTCCATCATGCTTCTAACAAGCCACATCATTATCAGGCTACAGGAGTGTACTATTTGATCAGGAGCTACACTGGTCACAAATCCCATAAACGACACACCGGTTAAAGTAACGGACCAATACCTATAAATACATTAAATATACCTAAAAGCATCAATAAGTGAAATAAAATAGGCTAAACAAACTATTTACTCCCATATATCACACATGGAGTAAATACATTTGTTTAGCTTATTTTTCTCTCACTTATTGATGCTCTTAGGTATATTTAATGTATTTATAGGCCATGGTCCGTTACTTCAACATGAGGTCACAGCCACCTATGTGTAAAAGCATATTAAATATAGTTCTGACCATTTCAATATCTAGTCCTTCAAGTGTCACATAATCAGAAATGTACAAATGTCATTCTGTCCACTGCAAGAATGAGTCACCGATTGAAAAAATATTGACAAATCTTAAAACTAAACAAATCAAATTTGTGTGAATAAGATTCATTCTCAATTCCATCAACACAATAAGTAACATGTCTTCATGACACATCCTTTCAACAGGTTGATTAGATGATTAGAGCAGAAATCAGAGTTAAGAACCACACAAAAACTGCCGCTGGCATGGATGGTACTCCGGTTAAATGGTTAATTTTTTGTAACTGAACTTGTTTTTCTCAAGCTCTTCCTCGAGGGTTATATTTTCAGATGTCGCTGATCTTAAGATGATGACAGTCTGTCATGGCGACACTATATTTTGCTTCGTGTAGGTCAGGAAACTGGATCAGTTTCCCATTTCGCGAGTGTTTGGCAACTTGTTGCCCAGGTGGAGTAGTGTCTTCGGGCAGCGATTCTTCTGGTGGCCTTTGTCCTTCAACAAGCATGAATGAGAAACAATTTTCCGCCTTATCTGCTTCTTCTGGGGACCGCCATATACTATCTCAATAGCCCTGCTGGTGTCTGTCTCGACTGCAGGGTGAAGTTGAAGAGGCTCGACGAATAATCCAGATGGCTAAGATATGTAGACGGCTTCCCTGAAACAAACAATCAAACACTATTATGTACATGGTTAGCCTTTTATTGAATTTCTTACCAGTATTAACCATTACTCAGCAAATGACTCCGCAACTTTGCAACATGAAACAGTGCTTAGAGAACTACATCCCACCCGGGCATCAAGCTCACAACACTTGGATAAATGTGGTAAGCGAGTAAGCCACATTGTTCATAGTTGTGAACAGTAACTCTTGAAATCTACAACCGTACTGTCCGTAGCAGAGTTACGTTTCCATTCATAGTCTTCCTCTGCAGAATAGTGAATAAGAGATCTGGTTCGCAAATTACATGTAGCAGCTAAAGTTGGGGTCCCATCCACAGGTTGAAGTAACGGACCGAGGTATATATATGTGTGTGTTATAGAGGGAGTAACAAAACTTTGTTTAGCTTCTTTTTTTACGTTTATGGACGCTTTTAGGCGTATTTAATGTACGTTACAATGTACTTCAACATGTGGTCCCATCTAGTAGGCATAAAAGTTTGCCTATAATAATTAAATAAGTGCATAATTGTGTAACTACGGTACATTGTGTACATGTATTCCGCCAGTTTTAAAAATTACGAGTGCAGGCCCACTATACACATATAATCATTTAGTAATATTGATTTTACTGATAGTGACTCGCGGTGGTATCAGGCTATTTTGATATGCAAATGAGAGCATGGACAATTTTTTAATTTATTTATATGATACCAATTAAAAGTGTCACCCGAACAAATATTTTTATTGACACCTTATAAAGTACGATCATAGTGCACATAACAAAACTAAGCAGACAGAATATAGTTTCCATTAACCTTTAATGCAAACACGGTTATCGCCCCTGATATCAGTGACGAAATTCACGTTTCATATAAACAGAAAAAGTACATGTATATTTTCACGTACAAATGGGGAGAAAATCCCAAAATCAGAACTAAATATTTACAATAGCAAAACTATATATTCAGCGCTGAAATCAGAATAATCCTGGTCTGATGCCAGGTCCTCGACACACCAGAATCACTTGGCCCCTCCCAAAAGCAGTAGGATAAGTAATAATCTTACTACTTTTATAATGGGCAATAACACAATTCAACTCACGGGAGGTAACAAAAGAGCCAAAGATAAAAATGTACTGAAGGGTCAAACCAGGCAAACAGTGATTCCTATATGGAGGAACCACTACCGTTAATGTATGTCGTCTCGTTCTCCTGACCACCACCCACTTAAAGTTTGGTATTACTTTTATAATATTTTTTTTTTCAGATGGAAAATATACAAATTAGGACACAATTAACAACTAAAGTGTAAATCAGATCTGATTAGCTATTCTGTAGAGGAAGCCTACATATAACATTTATTTGTTTGTTGGGGTCTAACGGCCTATCAACAGATGCGGTCATTTAAGGCCGGGTCAATGGGTTTAGTAATAAATCCCATATATTACCTTTACAAGTACATGTTCAAGTACATGTACAAATGGGGGGGGGGGGGGGGGGGGGGGAATCCTAAAATCAGAATGAATATTTACAATAAAAGAACTATATACTCAGCCCTTAAATCAGGATGATCCTGATCTGATGCCAGGTCCTCGCCACACCAGAATCACATGGTCCCTCCCAAAAGCAATAGGATCAGTAATAATCTTACTACTTCTATAATGGGCAATAACCCAATTCAACTCCCAGGTAACAGAAAGAGCGAAAGATGAAAACGTACCTGAGGGCCAAACCAGGCAAATCGTGATCCATACGTATTACTTTTACAATATTTTAATTTTGTTCAGATGGAAAATATACAAATTGTGTCTCAATTAACAACTAAAGTGTAAATCAGATCTGATTAGCTATTATGTAGAGGAAGCCTACATGTATGAATGGAATAGTAACTCTGATACAGACGGTACAGGAGTAGATTGCAAGAGTTATTGTTCGCAACTACAATAACATGGTTCAATAATAATGAGACATGTATACATAAATATCTGTACATGTATCAAACCAATGAAAACTGACATTCTGATCTGCATATAAAAAATGTCATTTCGGCTAATTCTGCGCACCGGCTAATGCACAATTCACGTAATGTTTTGCCCAGCTTACGTCAGAATAAATTATGATGATTTTGGAATAAATCAGCTGATTAACGGTATACTAAGTCACAATTTTATCCCATTCCGATAGTTTGGTAAAAAGTTATTCAGAACATGATCAAAATAATTAGTGGTCCTTCTTACTAAATTAATAGATCAACAACAGATTTGTTAAAAAAAGCTTCATAAACCAATAATACACATGCACATATACCTACATTGGTTATTATTTTATTCCCGTATTATTCGCAAAACTCAAGGACAAAATGGACTGATATTTTGATCAAATTTGGCTGGCTCTCCGCAAGTGGATACAGATAATAGACGACAGATGAAATAGTAAAAGCCATCTGTTTAGCCGTGCTTATCTCGGCTAAGAACTGCCTTGAATGTTCAGGGAATTTAGACTGAATATGGACATTTTCACGAAAATTATTATTAGGTGCGCAGAATTAACAGACACGATTGTAATCCCAACAAAACATACAGTCCTCCACCCCCGCCCATATTTATTTTTTCGTGAGGTCACCCCAATGAAGCAAAGAAGTCCCTCATCACCACCCCAGACCAAACATGGGTTCCCTGTGTACAATTAAATTTTAGGAAGCCCACCCACTGCAATACAAATACTTAATACAAATACTGCACTTCAATTGTTTTACTTGTTTGGTCAATGTTGTTATAGTTTTCTAAATCGTGTAAACACGTGACTTTCTGAAAACACTTGTCTTAAGAAAACAACATGAATAATCAGACATGTAAAATATTGGTGTGTGCAAAGCCACATACACGGTGCGAAGCCGGGTACACTTACTTAATAGAAATACTGCACCGGCCTATATTCATGATATTTCGGGGAAAAGTCACCGCTGTGCAAATGCAGTGTACCTGGATTCGCACACCTCAATGTTTTACTTATTTCATCACTGTTGTTACAGTTTTTTTTAAGCACATTTGACTCTCGGGGTGGGGGGGGGGGGGAATGAAAGCCTATATAGAAAATAGATAACAGATAATAGCCTAAATAGATAATGAATTGACTTGTTGGACTGAAAACATGTATTCAAAGTGAATCTACAAGTATCGAGGTGCCACAAACACACAGACGTCAGAGTCCGAGATGCACCATAAATTAGAAATTAGCTATTTAAACAACAATTGTGGAAACAACATTGGTCGTGAAAACCAATGACTCGGCACATGTGTGTGCGTTTTTGGGACACATTAATGATTGTTAAAAGCACAGGCAATGTTGAATATCCCCAACCTACTTGAATTCATGTTATATTGAATACAATGGAATTATTTTAGTAGCCCTGTGATTAAAAGTGCTGTCGAAGTCAGCACGATTCAAATATCGGTCAACAGTAATAAAGAAATAATTCCTACCTGAAACGAATGTTTCGTGTCTGGCAGCTAGTAGACTTATGTAAAATGTAGGTCAATTATTGATGCGTCTTGGCTGTCGCCGCCGTCATGTCTCATCACTCTACTACTGTATTTCCGTATTTAGAGCTTATCAGCAATGAAGACAGCAATAATTTCACGATGGTTTGGACCAGTAGGCCTACGTGTAATGGCAATATGACCAATCATTGTGTTATTACGCGTTTGGCAGGTAAACTAAAATAAAGCCAGTAACACATAGATAATGACAACACTTACTTCCTTATATTATACATGTATGTTATTAGTTGATTGAATTGTGGACATAGCAAACGTATATACCTTTTAAAAGATTTTATTTTCGGAATTACTTTTTATAGCGTAACTATAATTAACCATAATTAACACCAAATATAGTATGACGTCACAATGAAAATACAATCGCATTTAACAACAAATAGCTGACTTTTTAAACGTAAATTTGTTATTGGTTGGTATATTACATTAAAAAAAAGTGTCCTGTGTCAAATAAATTGGACACATGACACTATAGCGTTTAGTAAAAAGGTTCAAATATTGACTCTATGTGTACGGGACGTTCTAAATGAGGCTCCATACGGGATAATCTATTTAAACTAAATTTCATTGGGAAGCTATTTTATATTATACATGTATGTTATTAGTTGATTGAATTGTGGACATAGCAAACGTATATACCTTTTAAAAGATTTCATTTTCGGAATTACTTTTTATAGCGTAACTATAATTAACCATAATTAACACCAAATATAGTATGACGTCCCAATGAAAATACAATCGCATTTAACAACAAATAGCTGACTTTTTAAACGTAAATTTGTTATTGGTTTGGTATATTACATTAAAAAAAAAGTGTCCTGTGTCCAATAAAATTGGACACATGACACTTAATGGCGTTTAGTAAAAAGGTAAAAAGGTTCAAATATTGACTCTATGTGTACGGGACGTTCTAAATGAGGCTCCATACGGGATAATCTATTTAAACTAAATTTCATTGGGAAGCTATTTTTTTGCAAATTACATGCGTATTATTATTTTAATATAACCTATCAATGTTTACAGGTGTTAGCATGTTTCAATATTGAACTAACATATAGCTTGTTGGTATTGGCAAACTTTCATTTTACGAAGTTTCCCGCAGCGAACCCCATTCGGCCCATCGACCGATTGTAATTATCGAACGCCTGTAACTATTCACGAGAATATAGGCGTTCTATGAAAATGTTCATAAAAGTCACTATGAAAGCAAAAACACATACATGTAATGAGGTCAATATGAAAAGGTTCATAATATTATCGTTCTGAAACAAGCATTTGTCACTATGAACTTGGACATAAAATGCAGTTAGGTTTACTAATTGTTCCTATTGACGGTTAATTGTCACAATGTTAATGTTCCAAATATATGTCAAGTTAACGGACTCTCTGAATTATACCATAACTGCGGCACGTGTTTTAAACATACTTGTCAAATATTGGTTAGTGATTGAAACAGCTATTGTAAGCAGAAATAGGAACATAAATGTGACTGTGACAGGCAACATTGGGTTTATGCGATTTATGTTTAGTTCCTAATCAAATATGACACCTATTTTGGCTAATAACGATATACAATGTATGTTGCTTTAGAAACATGACGGGCGTTTCATTCACGGAATAGCGAACGGTGTAGACCCCGATCAGACTACACGGATGTGCATACTACGCCGGTGGCATACCCCATAAGCCCCGTTTTTTCCAGTCTCATCCACAAATACAGTGGTTATACGCAAACAATGAATAAGTACTAAACCTTGTATTTTCATGTGGGGCATGCACAATAAAGCAGACTGTCTAGACATACATGCAACACAGTTGAGTGAAATCGACATTAAACAGTCGGACATGGTGTTCCAATTCACATGTATGCACACGTGTCGTTACCAACTATCATTTGTCTTCCTTACGCATCAGGAATCAGAAAAAAACGTTCGTTCCATCAAATAGATTAACGTATTCCTGTAGTGTCATATCCTCTGAAAATATAAACAAACGAGTTAAAACATGACCATAATATATACATGTATGACAAACATTACGTCACAAGTCATGATCGGAAACAGTGAAAACTAGAAAGAAAGTCCCAAATAACAAATGAATTTCCCGTTATATATAGAACCCATATGGAATTCACCACGCGCAAGTGACGTCCACCTTACAGTATGTATACATGTAGGTACGATTATCATAATACTTGTATTTTGGGTTGGCCCTAAGCAAAACTAAATAACGTATACATGCCTGAGTAAAATCCAGTGTTCCGCAGTCAAAACGGAAAGCGAGATATACCGCCGAAATTATAGGCATGGTCCAGTCTGACCAAAGTGCCAGTCAGGGTCGGTTATCTAATTAATTGGTTCATACGTTCAGTCAGCCAATCAGATGTTCCATAATATTCGCGGCAAAAACGATGGGGGCGGGATTAAATGCTGCGCGGGTATTCATGTCTGGATGCAAGACTAACCCTTACAATGCTGAATCCTCTTTGTTGTCTGCCTTTTTCGCTGGAGTTTCGAAAATATATCTGCCACCCTGTGGAATTCGTGTGCCGACATTTTCTTGTACGTAATGAAAACCTGGTTTGTAAGCACCTGATATTTGTCTCCAATGTAGACAATTATCATGCGCTGTCCAACATGTGCATTGTTAAAACATATCTGAAAAATAAAAAAGCAGACGATAATCTCCGGTTTTGTCCTTTTAAGAGTTAATTATAAGTTTAGTTTTTTTCACTTTAAGACACGTGTATGTAGACACGTGTAATGGGGTAACACGCATACAATATTAGTTCTGAGTACATAACTCTAATTTAATTTAATTACACTGCATTACATAAGCTTTATGACGGAGTCGTCCTTCCAATTTGCGTTTGTTTCATTTCTACTTCGTGGAAAGTGACATAACAATTTTGCTAATACACACTTTCTTAGGTAAGTGTCATGTTACGTTTCGGTTACCTAGCCACTTGTCTACCCAGTAGCGCAGCTTGTCTCCCCGGAATTTGTGTTCACGCCATTTGCTATTCGAGCATGGTCTCCGGAATCACCACGCTACTTTATACGCGGTCATAATCAATTCCAAATTAACAGTCCCACCCATTATATGGAAGAATAGCGTTAGTTTGCATTATATTTACTTGTTTGGTTTCATGGTTAACTTGTATGTACTCGTCATTTTGGGATATTTTGTATTTCCATAAATGTCGTACTCGTCCATCGATCAGTTCGGACCTACGCTGTTTTGCAACAAACGTAATTTGTATGTTTTGAATAGTTCTATATTGCATTGATTAGCACATGCCTACTTGTTCGTATCATAATTTCGATATAATGTTCTGGTCTACACAGCTCCAAGGTTGATTCGGACAGAAACGCGTTCTATTCTCGCTTCGTATTACTAGTTTACACGTGTAATCTTATTGAGATGTTTAGTTATCTGAAAGACACATGTGTATGCACATACAGCAACGCTACGTACAAATACACACGTTTGTGACGAAACTTTCACACATAGTAGCAGCCTCAAAAGACGACATATGCTCATACATACCGGTGATCGTCCACATTCATGCAGTGATTGTGACAAGACTCGCACTGTGGTGTTATGCATTCACACATGGATTCTCTCAAAGGGAACATGCTCATATGAAAGGACGATTCCCTTTACGTGTGAATTGTATGACGACGTGCTCATACACACCGGGGATAGTCCTCACTCATGCGACACATTTTCATTCACACGTGATCACGAACAGTACTTGCTCATACATACCGGAGAAAGTCCTTACTCAAGTGACACGACTTTCACACTTGTGATCACAAACAGTACGTGCTCGTACACACAGGGGATAGTCCTCACTCATGCGACACATTTTCATTCACACATGTGATCACGAACAGTACTTGCTCATACATACCGGAGAAAGTCCTTACTCAAGTGACACGACTTTCACACTTGTGATCACGAACAGTACTTGCTCATACATACCGGAGAAAGTCGTCACTCAAGTGGCACGACTTTCACACTTGCATTATCGCGAACAGAACCTTTATGAACAGTCATTCACACTAGTAGATCACTAACAGTACATCCTTATACACACCGGGGATAGGCCACATACATGTAAGATGTTTGCTTTGTAGTTAGTTAATATTTGTTTATTGTGTATTTTCAGTTTTCACCGTTCATTGGACAATACAGAATAGTACTGAGAATTCGTGTTGTTCGATTGGTGACACTAGCTGGTGTGGTTCCGACCATAAGACAGCATAGTGAAAAGCTACATTCCGACAACAGTCGCTGTCCGACTTCCGAGTCCAGTGAAAAGCTACATTCCGACAACAGTCGCTGTCCGACTTCCGAGTCCAGTGAAAAGTTACATTCCAACAACAGCCCGCTGTCCGACTTACGAGTCAACACGACTTCCGAGTCGACACAATAAATGGTCCGTGCTAACAGTCCATTTCGTTTTCGAATTCACCATACACACATTTCACATGGCTATGTCTAACGGTTGGTTAGTCAGCATGCAGCACACACAACAACAAACTTCCATACCTAAAGACCCGGTGGTGAGGGAGCCTCTCCGTCAAGGTCACACACATCTAAGCATAGTTGTGCATCACAACCTTCTTCGCATTCATCCAGACGTTCCCGTGGTTCGAGCACATCTAGTTCTCTGATCTCACGAAAACGTGCAGAGGCTGCAGCGGCACGTGTGAAAGTCCAATTTGCTATTAAGGAAGCTGACATTCGTAAACAACAAGCAGGACTAGATGCTGATTTACATCTGCTTACAGTTGAGAAAGACGCAGCAGCTGCAGAAGCAGAAGTTGCCGCCTTGCAAAGTGACGCGGAAAGTGGCATTATACCGCGATCTAACACACCACTGCGTACCCACCATACAAAGGGATCGTACTGAAAATTTTGTTAACAGATTATCGCAACATAGCCAAGATTCCGCTGTACCTCATAATGATACGACACACGTCGAACCACAACGTAACACCACGTACAAAAATCTGGCGGTACCACATATAATGCGACACAACAAAATGATGCCTTCCTACATCATACGACTTACGAAAACGGGAGGGACAATCTTAGTCATGGAGATCTCACGCGATTCCTCTTGAAGAAAGAATTGGTGTGTTTTCGCGATTGGTCTCTTATGATGATTGTCCAGAGACATACGCGGCGTGGAAGGCGAGTTTTATGGATGTTACGTCAGAACTAGACGTATCCCCTGTTGAGGAATTGGACTTACTGGCAAAATACCTCGGCCCCGAGTCAAAGAAAACATGCAGTTTCCATCAGGGCGTCTAACATCAACAACCCGTCCCGTGTTTAGAGCGAATCTGGGAAAGATTAGATGATCGATACGGCTGTCCGGAAATGGTGGAAGCGTCTCTTAAGAAGAAACTAGCGAAATTTCCGAAACTAACAAACCATGATAACGGAAAGTTGTACGAATTAGCAGATATTCTTTCGGAAATCGAAGCTGTAAAAGAAGACACGCGGTACAATACGCTTTTAGGCTATTACGATTCTACATCCGGTGTGAATCCCATAGTGGCCAAGTTGCCATACCAGCTTCAGGAAAAATGGACCTCTAGAGCGATAGACTACAAGAGCCGCCATGGTGCCACATTTCGCCTTTCGCCGTCTTCGCCCAAAATTTAGTACGTGATGTGAGTAAAACGAAGATGACCCGAGTTTCAACTACATGTATGAAACAAACACCAACATCAAGGCGAAGTCAGACGACAGGGCAGACCGGGTATTCACTAGAGACCGCTATACAAAATCTGCGATAGCCTCGAAGAAGACCGAAGTTAAACAGGACGAGAAGATCATAGCGGACCAGAACTACTTGGGTCCAGATAAACTATGTACTATCCATATGACAAAACACCCACCCTTAAATAAGTGTAGAACATTCAGAGAAAAACCCTTATGGAACGTAGAAATATTCTAGAGGCACAAAATCTGGGTTTCAGATGCTGTAATTCGAATACACACAAATGAAGCTGCCATGTCGCGAGATTTTTCGATGCGATGACTGTGGTAGCGACAAACAATCCGACCGCATTACATGTTGCAGATTTTCGTGTAAACACTGTTGAACGTAAAACCTCGATGGATCATGGTGGGGAGGGTCATGTGTCCTCGAAATGTACCCAGATTTGCGGTAACAACTTTAGCGGTAAATCTTGTGCCAAGACAATTCTCGTAAAGGTACATCCAGATGGCTATCCCGAAAATTCCATAACTATGTATGCCATAATTGATGACCAGAGCAATAGGTCTCTCGCCACATCAGAATTCTTCACACACTTTGACATACATAGTGAGAGCACGGAGTATTCACTGTCTTCATGCTCTGGTTGTGTTACATCGTCAGGTAGGCGAGCACCTGGTTACATAGTAGAGTCACTTGTTGGTCATACACAACTTCCACTTCCTACCCTGATAGAATGCGACCAGATTCCAAACATTAGGGAGGAAATACCCACCCCCGAGGTAGCGCAACACCATGCACATCTACATGACATTGCACATCAGATTCCCGAACTTGATGCTCAGTCTGAGATAAGCATCTTGATAGGTAGAGATTTGATAGAAGCCATCACGTTCTAGACCAGCGCATTGGCCCCAAACATTCACCATATGCACAGAAGCTTAGCCTAGGTTGGGTTATAATAGGAGAGACATGTCTAGGTAAATTTCATAGATTCGGATGTTGTGAATGTCAACAAGACATACCTGGTAAACCATGGACGTGAGTCATTCTTTAGCCCATGCACCATGAGTTGAATATAAGGAAAGTTAGAGATTAACGACCCCACTGATTCCCATGGTCGTAGTGTGTTCCAGTGGATGTACTGACGAAAAAAGCAGGCCTTTCACAAGAAGACAGAACATTCCTCCGTGTGATGAAAAACAATTTTGAAAAGCACCAAGCGGTAATGGGTAGCCCCACTTCCCTTCCGAACACATAGACCCACGTTACCCCAAAAACAACCCCCCCCCCCCCCCCCCCCCCCAAAGAACACCCCCCATGCACTCAAGAGGGCAAAGATGTTAGATTCGAGTTTGAAAAAGAAACTCACTGAAAGAAAGAACACTTCGTGTCATTTCATGAAGGTGTGATTGACAGCGGTTATTGCCGAAGTAGCTCCACATTGGATGGGGAAGAAGAATGTTGGTACCTCCTCTGTTTGGAGTGTATCACTCGAAGAAGCCAGACCAGATCCGCGGCGTGTTTGACTCTTACGGCAAAATAAACCAAGGGGTCTCGTTGAACGATGTACTGTTAACCGGTCCCGACCTCACAAACAGCTTGTTAGGTATCTTACTTAGGTTTCGCAAAGAGCCTGTAGCAATAACCGCTGATGTACAGCAAATGTTCTACAACTTCCTCGTCAGAGACGACCACCGAAATTTCCTCAGATTTCGGTGGTATAGAGACAATGATCCGGAAAAGGAACTCATAGAATACCGAATGTGTGTCCATGTGTTCGGAAACAGCCCGTCGCCCGCGGTCGCCACATACGGGTTACGGAAGATTGCCGAGAACAGTGAAGCAGCCTTTGGCTCAGATGTGAAGGAATTCGTGGAACGGGATTTCTATGTAGATGATGGACTTACAAGTCTCGCCAGCTGTGATGAAGCCATCGACTTGATGAAACGGACACAACACGCGCTAAAAGTCGAAGGAAATCTCCGTCTTCACAAGATAGCGTCGAACCACCATGAAGTAATGGAGGCTTTCCCACAAGAAGATCTAGCCAAAAACCTGAAGGATCTTGACTTCAAGAATGACAACTTACCACTACAACACAGCCTGGGCTTGAGCTGGCATCTTATGACTGATTCGTTTGTCTTTGAAGTTTCAGATCGAGGTCGTCCTTCCACACTTCGTGGTGCTCTGTCTACTGTGAATGGCATCGTTTAGCGTCGGCCTTTGGTCGTCTGAAGAAGGTCTGCAGGTCCATTAAGCAAACAACAAATCAGACGAAAACACATACCGATCCACGTTTATCACCGGCAGAACAGTTTGTTATACACCTAGTCCAAGAAGAGACATTCGGAGCTGAGTTAGCATGTCTCCGAACAGGCAAACAGATTTCGAAGAACAGCTCCATTGTATCCCTCAATCCCGTTTTGGATGGACATTGCTTGCTGCGTGTAGGTGGTCGTCTGGACAAATCTGATCTCTGCTTTGAGGAGAAGCACCCTATAATTATTCCCCGTCATCATGTTGCTACCCTTCTTGTGCGCCATTTTCATGGTAAGGTTGCACACCAAGGTCGTCATTTCACTGAAGGCGCGATACGAGCTGCGGGGTATTGGATTATAGGGTGTAAACGGTTGACAAATTCTGTCATCCACGAGTGTGTGAAATGCCGCAAATTGAGAGGGAAGGTCGAGGTCTAACAGATGGCAAACCTTCCGGTTGATCGTCTCACCCCCTGTCCGCCATTTTCCTATGTCGGTGTGGATACGTTCGGCCCGTGGTCGGTAGTGTCGAGACGTACGAGAGGTGGTGTCTCGAACTGTAAACGGTGGGCAGTGCTGTTTACCTGTCTGACCACTAGGGCAGTGCACATCGAGGTAGTCGATGATCTGAGTTCTTCGGCGTTCGTCAATGCCCTAAGACGGTTCATCTCCATAAGGGGCAAAGTGGTTGAGTTTCGCTCCGACCGCGGAACTAACTTTGTTGGATCTATTGACATCCTCAACATGGAGGCAATCAATGTCGAAGATAGACCAGTCAGAGAGTTCTTGGACACTCACAGGGTAGTTTGGATATTCAACGCTCCACACTCTTCTCACATGGGTGGCGTGTGGGAACGAATGATCGGCGTCACCAGGAGAATTCTAGATTCGATTATGTCGGACACGTTTGCCAAGAACCTCACTCACGACATTCTGACAACATTTATGGCCGAAGTATGCGCTATCATCAATGCGCGCCCTCTTGTTCCTATTTCAACTGACCCTGAAGCGCCTGAAATTCTCAGTCCGTCTATGCTGCTTACTCAAAAGTCTGACAATATATCATATCTACGTGTCGACGCAACAGATCTTAAAATTCAATGGAAACAGGTCCAAGTGCTCGCAGACATCTTTTGGAAGCGATGGCGAACTGAATTTTTGCAATCGTTGCAAGTTAGGCGCAAGTGGCAGGTTGACCAACCCTCGTTGAAGACCGGAGATGTTGTTCTGTTGAAGGACAAGGAGGTGTGTCACAATGAATGGCCTACCGGCGTCATTGACGACGTGTTCCCCAGCAGTGATGGCAAAATTCGAAAAAGCCCAAGTTTGTGTCATCAAACACGACAAACGCGTTCGATACATTCGCCCTATCTCCGAGTTAATTATATTAGTAGCTGATCAGTGATAGGGTTGTATATCGGTAGTTAAATAGCTACCATTATCGCATACACACCGGAGAAAGTCCCCACACATGTTTTATATACTGATTTTCACATTTCTCAAAACTTTGTGGTATCCGGGAGATACCAGGTGGGGGAGTGTCATGTTACGTTTCGGTTACCTAGCCACTTGTCTACCCAGTAGCGCAGCTTGTCTCCCCGGAATTTGTGTTCACGCCATTTGCTATTCGAGCATGGTCTCCGGAATCACCACGCTACTTTATACGCGGTCATAATCAATTCCAAATTAAAACAGTCCCACCCATTATATGGAAGAATAGCGTTAGTTTGATTATATTTACTTGTTTGGTTTCATGGTTAACTTGTATGTACTCGTCATTTTGGGATATTTTGTATTTCCATAAATGTCGTACTCGTCCATCGATCAGTTCGGACCTACGCTGTTTTGCAACAAACGTAATTTGTAGTGAATTTTGAATAGTTCATATTGCATTGATTAGCACATGCCTACTTGTTCATATCATAATTTCGATATAATGTTCTGGTCTACACAGCTCCAAGGTTGATTCGGACAGAAAACGCGTCTATTCTCGCTTCGTATTACTAGTTTACACGTGTAATCTTATTGAGATGTTTAGTTATCTGAAAGACACATGTGTATGCACATACAGCAACGCTACGTACAAATACATACGTTTGTGACGAAAACTTTCACACATAGTAGCAGCCTCAAAAGACGACATATGCTCATACATACCGGTGATCGTCCACATTCATGCAGTGATTGTGACAAGACTCGCACTGTGGTGTTATGCATTCACACATGGATTCTCTCAAACGGAACATGCTCATATGAAAGGACGATTCCCTTTATTTTACGTGTGTATTGTATGACGACGTGCTCATACACACCGGGGATAGTCCTCACTCATGCGACACATTTTCATTCACACATGTGATCACGAACAGTACTTGCTCATACATACCAGGAGAAAGTCCTTACTCAAGTGACACGACTTTCACACTTGTGATCACAAACAGTACGTGCTCGTACACACCGGGGATAGTCCTCACTCATGCGACACCTTTTTATTCACACATGTGATCACGAACAGTACTTGCTCATACATACCGGAGAAAGTCCTTACTCAAGTGACACGACTTTCACACTTGTGATCACGAACAGTACTTGCTCATACATACCGGAGAAAGTCGTCACTCAAGTGGCACGACTTTCACACTTGCATTATCGCGAACAGAACCTTTATGAACAGTCATTCACACTAGTGATCACTAACAGTACATCCTTATACACACCGGGGATAGG
>CM055272.1:38553800-38599221 GCA_029237695.1 Conchocele bisecta
TGGCAATCTGATACAGTGCAACCTCTCTACAACAGCCACCCATGGGAAGAGGCAAAATTGGCTGTTATAGAGAGGTGGCTGTTGTAGGGAGGTTAATGCTGAATACAATTTTATCGTCTGATGTTTATTTATTTTCTTCAATAATTCTCAATAAAAACATGTTTTGACAGCATTTTAGAATCATTTCCAATGGAAATGATTCTAAAATGCTGTCAAAACATGTTTTTATTGAGAAAGAAGGCAAAATCAACATCAAACGACAATGTTCATGCTCAGCAGTGTAAGTTAGATATAGATGAAATCATCCATTTGAGATATAAAATAGCGGCTGTTACAGAGAGGTGGCTGTTGTAGAGAGGTGGCCGTTCGGGGAGGTTCGACTGTAGTACACTAGCCAAGACGACATGCACTATACATGTACATGTACTTGTACTTGATTTCATCAAAGTTGCTAAGCATACTTATCTAGCTATGAAATAATGCATTTCAGTACAAAGAAATAATTACTCCCGCAAAGTGTACTTGGGTAGATATAGAGAATATTAGTATAGTGTCATGAACGTGAATCAATATCTGTCGAGGCTGAGAAATCAGGATGGGCGAGGCTTGCCGAGCACATCCTGATTTCGAGCCGAGTCAGATATTTATTCACGTTCATGACACTATAATAATATTCTATTGATCCCGTTAACCACATCAAAGTTGTTCAAATGTCTCTAAAAATGCATTTGTGGCCTCATAAGTTTGTCTTCTGAAGCGACAAGATTATCGTGTTACGTCATTCACATAATGACGTAACGTCATACATAATGACTTATCTACTAGACGTAAACGAGAAAAAATACACGTACCTGCTTTTCACGTCTAGTAGCGACATAGTTGACGGGATAAATATTAGTTTGGTTTAAACATATTTTATTTGCATATTGTTTACAAGTTCATTATCAATGTCAATGTTACTATATACAGTACTACACAAATGGGATTGGAGTGAAAGCAAGCTTATTTAAATCCTCTAGATATATGTAAGTGTACTTAACAATTTTGGTAAAATAGGCTACAGATAACTCGCTGTGCATTGACCGAATATAAGTTTCGACAATTTCCAGCCGTGGGTAAACGTATATTGTGGCACGCGGGAACTGTGTGAAACCCAAGACCGTAGGCCGCGGGTTCAAACAGTTCCCCCGAGTGCCACGGCAAATGTTTATCCACCGCTTGACATGGGCGAATGTTAATATCGTGTAATTTGAGCATATATGCAGTACTTCGGTACTTGCTCCATTCAAACAGCTGATTCACACATACATATTAAAGGGCCGCAGTACACGTCACGTGATACAGCCGCATGAATTTCAAATGTCGATGCGACTGTTGTGAACTGGTCTGGTGACGTAATGGCTCGTTTGTATCATCATGATTATATTGATACAATTTACCCTGTCTGCACAATAATCAAGGTGCATGATCACGTGGTTGCAACAACAACAACGTCGCCCACTCCAAAGTAATTATTATTTGATATTTTCCTTAATATGCAACGGATTTTGATGAAATATGGCGCAGCAAATGCCTCTTCATGAGCTGCATTTGGTGGTCCAGGGAGTTTGGCACAGACTCGTGTCGTTTTTGCGAAGAATCGATTTCCGTGTCGGCAAAAAGAATACGTACTTTGAATCAGATGGATTCTGGAAGTTTCAGTACTTGTTGTTGTTGTTAATACCACGTGATCATACACCTTGATAATCAAACCAGGCGGCATTGAACACGTACCTTTACTACAAAATAATACACTCAACAAACATTTAATTTTACTCATTGACAACAAACATTTAATTTACTGCAAAATAACCTAGTCAAAGTACACTGCAAAATAACCAAGCCAAAATATATTCCAACATCTATTACAATAACTACAAGTTAGAATACAATTGAACAAATCAAGTCCGTGTGCAGTAAGTGAATTAGTCTACCTATATTGACAGTATACATACCTTTCGGCGGCCAGACGGCGTCGTAAATGCATGTATACATATATAACACATGGCAAGAAACAAAACAAGATAAAACCAAACCATGACATAGTTGGCTTCTTGACTTTGCTACCAATGTCGTCCAAGTTTTGTTCGACACGTACAGCTTCTGCGTTCAGCATAGTCCCGTTTATGTTTGCTCATACATACTCCATCCGAGAATCTGTCATTTTGCTCTTAACACACAGTATATGTCCTTGTCAGATTGCAGGATCGGAGCGTGATGGTAGATCAGGACCTAGACTGGCCGCAAATGGCAAAAGCCTAATAATATTGTTCCATCCAGTCATCCAGTCACAAATACCCATTTGTAGATGTGACTGGAGAAATGGGTTTTATGGGTTTTGCGAACACTGTACATCCAAATCAGCCTGTGCGTCCGACCAGTGTCTGCAGTGTTCGCCATTCTAGCAACAAAACACCCGTCATGCTTCTAACACAATATGTATGTTAAGTTATTGTTCACATATTGGAAGTTTAAGGAATTAAATGCGAGGGAGCGCTAGCGACCGCAGCATTTAGTTCCTTACAAGTCCAATATGTGAACAATAACATATTTATAGTTCAACTAAGCTGTACAATGCATCTCCAATCCGAGTATTGATTTTCCATTTCCTGTCGAACAATTAATGATTATATCTGGTACTATGTAACTCATTGGGGTTAGATCTTGCAATCTGTGAAATGAATTAGTGTAGCCCGATACTAGCCAGCGATTGGCTTAGAAAGTAGGGCCAACTATAAAGCTTGTTATCAGGCTACATGATTGTAATATTTCACCATGACTGGTATCAAATCCCATAAGACCAAGTGATCCAGTCACATCCACAATATTGCCATGCTATGCAGCACACAGTATCGGGTATCAGTGGAATGCTAATTACAACAATTCATTGTGAACTGCGATATGTTGCTGCGTAATTATGGCGCGTCACGAGAAAGGGACCCGGGTCCTATTTCACTAAACCTTTTACGACAAAAGTGATCGTGCGAATGTTACCATTTTGCACCAATAAGCACACATCGTTATATGTGTCTGTGACTGGAGAAATGGGGTTTATGGATTTCGCGACCAGTGTAGATCTAGATCAGCCTGTGCATCCGCACAGTGCGCCATTCCATCAATAAAACACCCGCCATGCCTCTAAGAAGCGATACATAGAGAGTAGTAGGTTAGTGTCGTAATGTGTACACATATCTGGCAAGGCTCAGGAAACAGGATGTGCGAGGCTCTGCCGCGCCAGGCATTTTTTCCCATTCACGGCACTAACCTACTATTCTATTTATCCCGTCAACACCTACAATTGGATGTGAAATGCAAAAAAATATAACCCCAGTACCGCATATATTCATACGCAGTGATCAGTGGAATGCTAATTACAACAATTCATTGTGAACTGCGATATGTTGCTGGGTAATTATGGCGCGTCACGAGAAAGGAACCCGGGGCCTATTCCACTAAACTTTTTACAACAAAAATGATCGTGCGAATGTTACCATTTTGCACCGATATGCACACATCGTTATATGTATATGTGTCTGTGTCTGTGACTGGAGAAATGGGGTTTATGGATTTCGCGACCAGTGTAGATCCAGATCAGCCTGTGCATCCGCACTGTGCGCCATTCCATCAATAAAACACCCGCCATGCCTCTAAGAAGCGATACATAGAGAATAGTAGGTTAGTGTCGTAATGTGTACACATATCTGGCAAGGCTCAGGAAACAGGATGTGCGAGGCTCTGCCGCGCCAGGCATTTTTCCCATTCACGGCACTAACCTACTATTCTATTTATCCCGTCAACACCATTGGCGGTGAAATGCAAAACATATAACCCCAGCTACCGCATATATCCATACGCAGTGATTAGGTCGTATTGACAGGATATCAAAAATGTTTCACGGCACCGTGTTTCACGGCACATACGCAATGTGTTGACGGGATAAAACTCATTATTAGGCTGCAGGAGTGTGATATTTGATCAGGAGCTACATCGGTCAGAAATTCCATAGGCCCCATTTCTCCAGCCAGAGCCACATATGTAAAACTATTAAAACTAAAACAAAAAATTTTCCAATACAGATTGTCAGTGTAAATGTTATTCTAAAATTAAATTTTGCACTTACGAAATTCTTAGTCTTAAACGAGGTTTAGTGAAACGGGTCCTTGGTACACAACCGACTGCGTTAATCTTGCCAATATGTCAACGTATCTGGACACCTATTGGCAATCTCAAGTGACAATCAAACAGTTTGATTGGCTGAGCCTGAGCATAGGCACATCATTATACATGAAAGCTATACTGATCACCGAAAGTATTTTCTGTAGCGAATTTATTTTCAAATTTATTACACTAGACTATGTTATGATTTTAGTACACGAATTCACAATACACTGCGAAATTCCATTTCATGCAATGCATGTAAGTCATTGTACTCGACAGTCAGTTGGGTATGTTATTTGAATGCACTTAGACGACTAAACATTGCGTGACCACATACCCGTAACATGAAGCTACGTGAAATTCGCGTTCCGTGTATGTTATCTTGATTTACATCGAGTTGCATTAGGCAAATATGTATGACAATGTATGCCCGACATGCCTGTTAGTACGGGCGCCATTTCTGAGAGAATAGAAAGGCCTTGCAGAACCTGGTCAGTTGCCAATCTACTTCACAAGCATGTTACATGCATTGTATATTTTACATGAGTTTTAAGCATAATTATTATTTTGGGGAAGGGGGTTAGCATGTTTGTCGTGTGACTTATATTCAGTTCCAAACACTGACTTTTTTCACCAACACCAGGTGATGCAATAATTAAACCTGTATTGTATTATTGTATATCCAGTACAGGATGGGTGCATATTATGAAAATATAGACACAACAACAGCCATATCAAATAATATTATGAAAGTAATAGAGAATAGCTACAATTGTAGTAAATGGTTAGTCGCCATTGGAGGAAAATGGTTTATGGTACTTTGGAAGCAAAAAGGATCTTAATCCACTAACGCATCCTTGTTGTTTAATCATGGCAGATATAGTATGCCGAGGACATGATGGATGTTTTATTGTCTGGATGGCTAAACAGCGTGGTCCCTAATCAGGCTTCGCGGAATGCGCAGGCTGATCTGGGGCTACACTAGCTATATTCCTCATAAGCACTATTTCTCCACCCATGACAAAGAAATATGAGAAAATAGGGAGGGCGAAGACAATTCAGTAATGGACATACGTATGTTTATTCAGATAAAGATTAACGCTTTAAGCCATATGGCCCCTGAAGCAATACACATGTAACAACATACACTTATGGGTGACAAAGACAACAGCCGGTGCATAAACCGTAACTTTAAGAATGCAGCTACTATGTATTGTATTTGGTGCAGCTATGCCACCGTCGACCATTGGCCATATGACATGGAGAATATCCTGCGGTGGAATAGCATGCCCAATAAGCACATACAAAATGTTTTGGTTAATCTATAAACATACATTAAGTTTTATGGCGTTGCAGCATTAGTCTATAGGGTAGTGCATTACACATGTACTAAAAAACTGAACACGTAAGATATATGCAATACGTCAAGTTAATATTTGCAAATATATATGCATGCTGTATTTCTTTATGTATGTATTGGGAGAAGGTGTCCTCATTGATGTATATATAAATGTTCATTTCTGATCTGAAACGCTTGGTATATGTATTGGCCCAACTTTCTTACAGTTTGTGAATGTTCCGATTTAATCAACTCTATGAATTTAACCATACTTGGCCTGTTCCAATAATAACGGTTTATATATGTTTTCCTGAGATCCATATACATTGTGCATTCTAAAATAAAATGGTATTCGTCTTCCAAATGTCCACACAATGTACATTTCCGGTTTTCAATTGGAGTTCTGTTCCATCTGCCTGATTCTACTTCTAGGCGATGGGACGAAACTTTTAGTCTAGCAAATGCGTACCTAAATTTCGTGAGTGTGATGTCCTTTAAGTAATATTGCATTTTGAAGTCGCACACATTTCTATAAAAAATAATGCTCTGCTAGATCCGTTAATTCTGGCTTGCCAATCCTGCATAAAGTTATCGGTCAATCTTTGTTTGAAAACTATCAGAAACTCTTCAATATTTCCGACCCCTTGATTCAACCAAACATCAAGAAATCCGTGGGTCGATAACACTTTTTGGACTAGTGACGCCCAATTTGTTTTACTTGGTGTGCTTTGCAAGTCTGCTAACATTATGTTGTATATATGTTTCATGTATTTGTGATCATCTGACGCAGATATTTTGAACCAGAATTTAATTATATTTAGATAGCGTCGATGAACAAGTGGGGTACGACCAAGTTCTCCATAGATAAAATCATTTTGCGTATTTCTCTTAACACCTAGTAAACTTTTGCAAAATCTGCAAATGAACTTTTTCTATTTGATTTCCCTGCACAAATCCCCATATTTCAGCACCGTAGTTGAGAATCGGTTGTACTAGTTTATCAAATAATTGTAATCTATGTGTGGGTGTTATGTCTGTAAATTTATACAGGTATTTGTTAAGCTTGAAAATAGCTTTTTGTGCTTGACCCGATAATAAAGATTGTGTTTCCATGAAAGAACCACCCGTTGTAAAGACTATGCCTAGATACGTGAATTTACTTACTATTTCGATAATATAATTGCCATAATAGAATTCTATGTTTCTTGGCAATCTACCTCCTTTTCGAAATACAAGTATTTTTGTTTTTCCCGTATTGACAGTTAATTTCCATTTCTCACAATATTCTGAAAGTAGATTAAGTCCTGTTTGCATCCCGTGTTCCGATTCTGAGAAAATAACAATGTCATCGGCATATAGTAAAATAAATAATTTTATCAATCCGATATCAATTCCTTCAATACCCTTAGTTTCAAATTCAGCCTCAAGGTCATTTACAAACATGCTAAACAGGAATGGAGTAATGAAACATTACAAATTAGACACTCATAATGGTAGTTTTAAATGTAAAAATAGTTGGTATTCCATCTCTAAGACTGCTATACTAGGTTGCTCCAAGGGAACTAACCTAGTAAAATGTGATATGAGAAAAAACACAAGTAAAAACAATAACAACAAATACTACCTCCCTATAAAAAAGTAGTACCACTTGCGTTGCTTGAAAATATGACGAATGTCGTATCTTTTAGACTTCAATATCGGAGTAAAATTGGGTATGATTTAAAGACGTTTTTATCGTTCATGCCACAAAGTGCCTTTGAAATAAACAACAACAATAGTCAGTGCCGAATGTCACAATATACACCCACCGAGCCATAGTCGGTAATGAAAGCGGGAATAACTCACTAGAAAATTAATACGGTTGTTCCTATCGCCATGATAAACATGTATACCGTATTTGGTTAAGATCCGCCAACTTAAACTTATGTTAACTTATGTTATCTGGTTATCGCCAGGACAAACTGTGCTCGCCCGCCCATACAGCGATCAAAGTACTGAAAGTATTAAAACAATGTTAGCTCCACAAGATTACTAATACGTATTATTGAATTATATTATGATGGTTAATGGCTTATCATCAGCTAAAGTCATTTTCGGTCGGTTAACAGGGTCAAATCCCATATTTCATATGTTGGGAAGAAGGAAAACCCAACATCAGAACAGAATATTTACATACCAAAATATACAGTCAGTGTACGTGGCTTGGAACACTTTACATATACAATGTAGTTTGAAAATTATTAGAAACAAGTATACAAATAAAGTTCACCTTTGTTTGTATTTTGACAGACATGAAACTCAAAACCGGAAATATATGTGTCACATGTCAGACAGCTCAAGAGAGTTCAAGAATGCGCCATTGTTGTTGTACTACCTGAATCAATTTGTAAACAAATGGAAGTGGATATGGCTGCGCTCATCCGAAAATATTTCTATCTAATTTAACAATTAAAATTGATGTTCACCATCAATCCATTATATTTTTAAATAACTAAACATTTATGACACAATTGTGATGTCTGACACCCAGCGACATCAACTGTATATAATCCCCACACGCCCCTAAACAGTAATGCCATATTATTTTTCATTTGAATATATTTGAAGATAAATCGTTAACTATTGTTTGTTAACACTATTTTCAACAACATTTAATAAAAATAAAACAATAAGATCACACACCGCCATATATTTTCTCCAAAATTCGAATGATATTGAATAAATTAACTTTACATGTATATGGCCTCACAAGTCGCCATAATGTCCGCGAGGTATCCTTCAACTAAACTGGTGCGATTCGTCTGGTGACAGTTCAGTTAACTATTGTGGGACAGTATGACAACACATTTAACTATAATGTAAATATATAATTAAATAACTCAGACTGTGTGCTTTATTCTTTCGTTTACATATGCTAATTCCGTAAAATTCAGTAATGAAACATTACAAATTCGACACTAATAATGGTAGTTTTAAATGTATTAATAGCTAACATTCCATCTCTACCACTGCTATACTAGGAGTTAACCTAGTAAAAATAAATGTAAATTATCATGATTATAGTCCTATTTAAAATGTACGTACGAGAGTCTCGCATTAAAACACTTAACTATATGTACTATATACATGTACGTAGTTTTCTACTGTCACGTTTAGTTATCCATGGTTACATGTAATTATACGACATAGCTAAAAATTAGAAACAAAGACAACATGACCTACTTGTGCATACAGTGCATTGCGCTTGTATACCGTATGGTAC
The DNA here is from genome assembly GCA_029237695.1 of Conchocele bisecta. Taxonomy (NCBI): domain Eukaryota; kingdom Metazoa; phylum Mollusca; class Bivalvia; order Lucinida; family Thyasiridae; genus Conchocele; species Conchocele bisecta. The sequence goes on from CM055272.1 coordinate 38,562,599, forward strand.
ATGTACACGTACACGTATAGTGTTCACACCGGATAACACTTGTACGAACTAATGATAACACAATGCATTGTACTACATTTGTAGGTGCGTATGTACCGTAGGGCCGTGATAATACTACTAGCGAGACTTTTAATGTATCCGCTCGTACTCCGGTCACTAGTAGATTGTATACCGTTAACGCATGTGCGCACATGTGGACAAAATCATGTAACCCACCTATTTATGTTGGATATAGTATATAGGTGGGTGGGGTAATGTTTTTTGAACGGGCTATTTACTGGGTCATAGGTCCGAGTCGTCCACCTGTGCATGTATGTTTATACTGATGTGGTTGTCTAGTAGATAAGACATCCACCACCCAACTGGGCGGACGAAGGTTTAAACCTGGGCACGGGCTAATAGGGCCGGTTGGTTGATGAGCCAACAGCTAGTTACATCAATGGTACTGTACCAATAACGTGCAATAAAATCAATATCTGATTGAATTTCTACCAACAATTTTTTTTAGGGAGGATAACATTTTTGTTATTGATGAATAAGTACTTACATTTATATATTTTTAAGTTTTAATGTGTTTAATGGCCAAAAGTTCGTTGGCAGCAAAACGTGGAACAGACAGCAATGTCTGACACACGTGGCTGTGACTGGATCAATGGGGCTTACGGTTATTGCGACCAGTGTAGATCCAAATACGCCTGTGCATCCGCACAGTCTGATGAGAATCTACGCTGTTCGCCATTCCATCAGTGAAACACCCGCCAAGCAGCTACATATTTCTAATATATATCAGTATCAGGCTATAGGTGTGTGTTATTTGATCAGGAGCTACACTCGTCACAAATCACATACTACACGTGTCTCCAGCCACAGCGACATATAAGATAGGACTTGGGAAGTACTGCTGTTCAAGACTACTGTCTGTTTCACAAAAGCTGACCCATCTGGGCAGGTTTCGTGAAACAGACAGTAGTATTTCTCGCCCACCAGGTGCCGGGAGAAAAGGATATCCGTATAGTCACGCCCATGTGAGATTTCCTTGTCTCGACCTACACGGGCTTGTCTCACAAGTGGAAGACTCGGACCTATGACACCAACAACATACCTATTAAACAAATCCCATTACCCCACCCGCCAGCTCAAACTAATGACGTGCACCGTGACCATATACATTAGAAACTCCAACCATACAAAGTTCGTCCAATTGTGATCGTTCACCGATCTAAAAAAACACATTTTTTCTAATTCCATTGCCTTTAATTCATGATTCGCGTACTATCGGATTATGTCTTCCGGAATCCCGAAATAGGTTGAATGACGTCATCATAGTTAATATTTAGCCAATCAGAGATGTTCTTACATAGACGCTTCGGTGGTTGTATTATGGTGCATATGATGGATACTCTTAGTCCCGCACCAGTGCCTATGATGGATACTATTAATCACATACGTGAATATGACCCTACATGCACCCATTCACCCCAGCTCCCTGCCCACCGTCGTCCCCGTCTAAAACACCACCATACAAGAAGACGTACACCTTCCCTTTTTCTCGCCCAAGTTTCGACAAAATATTATTTTATTACACTCTTGCAAATTATTTCCACGGGTTTCGCTGTGGGAGAAAACCCGTAATCAACTCCTTACAAATAATACACCGTGAAGAGAACAACCCGTAATTGCGCGCCTGTTTTCTTGGAAACCACGAGCTACCATGCAAAATGTTTAATTTTTAATACAGTCAAAATAAAGTTATTTGAAAATTTGGAAAGGGTCTCGACTAATCTAAAATGTTAATGTGATTGAACACATTCCAAACATGCACTCAAATATATCTGGCTCATAGAAACAGCTGCGTAATTTGGATTTCAAAAAGTTTACATGACGTCACATTTGACGTCACACAAGGTAACGTCAAAACTCGGGACAACACGTCATTGTATAACTATTCTTGCGCACATCACAATTCATTGATTATAGTCTAAAAAATAGACTAAATGTGCATATATATCCGCCGTGGAAGTGTAATAAATAGGATATTCCATCATACATGTTTGAATATCGGAAATAATACACTCGTGTCCATCGGCGTCCGTGCAAGCAACTCGTTCGCTAGGCACGCTCGTTGCTTACGCGGAAGCAGACGCACACTCCTGTATTATTTCCCGCTATTCAAAATATACGATGTAATATCCTCTATATGATGTCTTTGGCGCAGATCGATCAACTACATGTATAAAATGAACTATAACACTGCACCGTGATACCCGATCTGTATGTGTGTTTGATATTTGTACATGTACATGTAACAGAGACAATTTAAAAGAAAACATTATTTGCGTCTTCCATAAATTCATCATGAAAACGTGCATTAAGCATACTGCATTTTATGTCCGAATACATTACATTAGCCCCACATGACGTTGCGGCACATATATTGGTTAAAGTTTGTTTGATGTCGTTGTCAATAACGGCATGCTATTGACAAGCAACGTTCGATGAACTGAGTCAAAATGACGTAAAACACGACGATTTTTAATTTTAATAACATATTTTGTTATTTAATCTTTGAAAATATCATAAAACAGAATAAAACCACGGGCTGTTGTGTTTACTGTGGTAAGTAAACAGTTTGTCTGTTTAAAGATTGCGAGGATCTTTCGGTCTCCACGCACTTTAAACAGACCAAGATGTATATCACCACACTAAACGCAATAGCCCAATATCGAAGTCTTGGTGTAAAAGGTATGGCTGTAATATCAACACGCATTATATTTACATTTATTTTCACAAAGTACAAATAATACCCGTTAAGTATATCTACACAGTACATTATACCAATAGGCTTATTCAATTTCATTTGTACATTTCCATAAACAACTTTATAAACACGTGCACATTCCATGGTGAACTTCTACGATCCAATTCATTACCTACGATTACACTGATATGACGATTACATTTTAAACATGTACAACGCACATGGATACAATGTCACATATGCATAGTTTAAATACAACCAATCACACAATTTGACAGAATACTCACCTTAAAGGTACATGCCCACTCAGTAGGCACCCACTGTTCTTTATATCAGAGACACCACCTGAGACATTTATTGGCAAAATAAACATTAATTTACCATTACCCCACGTATTGATGGACATTATTATACATTTTGTATCAGACGTAAATTTCAACAATGATATCAGAGGCGATAACCATGTTTCCTTAAAATGTTAACGGACATTACTATTTATTCTCTCTATGTATTGTTTGATGTGTAATGATCATACTAAGTCTTATAATCTGTCTAAAATATTATTTTCAGGTGACGCATTTAATTAGTATAAATAATTAAAGAACAACATGCCTCATTTGCATATGAAAATAGCCTGATACCACCGCGAGTCACTATCAGTAAAATAAATATTATTAAATGAGTGTATCTGTATAGCGGGCACTCGTAACTTTTAGAACTGGTGGAATAGTTACACAATTATACACTAAATATTTAATTCTTATAAGAACATGTTGTGCCTAATGAGTGGGCATGTACCGTTAATGGCTACACTGCTGATGGATACCTATACATAAAGAGGAGGTGAATATTTCGTTAATGGACCAAATAATGTTAGCATTAATTATACGCAAATGGACAGTTATGTAGTTGGGGAAAAATTTAGAATTCATCTTTGCAAAATAATGTAATGGAACGTAATTATCATTATTAATAGTATATAAACATGAATATATTAATTTCCCATACTAATTCCCATATTAATTTCCCATACTGTTGACTTGAACATGAATTTTCGGTTTTGTCTTTCGTCTCGGCTAGATCGCGATTGATATATCAGCCGATGCACACATTTCTAAACACTTTTCTGACATTTTTCTCATTTCTCATCAAAAGTTTATTTTGTTACCACTTAGTTGAATCGTCTCGACCAATCTTATTATGTTGCCAGTGTCCCTGGTATGTGGTTCCTCGCAATGTCGTTAAGTACACATGAGGCCCCTGATCATCCACTGATTCATGCATAATTGCTTCTTAAAGTGCTTGGATATAAGCATAACATACATGTCATCATTCTCTTCTTACTATATCCTACACAGTTCATGGATTTGCCATGTCTGCCATCTTAGTGTGTACAAGCTGATGGCTCAGCCAGTTTTACCTCTTATTGCGCTTGACACATACCACTAATAATATGTTAATCACATTAATAAAAGTGGGTGTAACATGATGGGGAGACATCAGACTACAGTGTGCTCAATTTTCATCACATTTATATACAAAGTCTGACATCTGAAAGGCTTGTTGACCCTTTGTTAAAATGTTTGAGAATTCAGTAAATACTGTGTAAGAGTAATAACAATACACAGTGCTGTAGATATATACCTGTATTACAAAACATACTGTATCGACTGAAGTGGCTTATAAGCAGTTGTCTGAGTGTATTGTCACTACTGTCTATTTGCCTGCTATGCGAGTAAATACAGGTTTTACCTGTGTACTTCTAATAATAGACAGTGCATCAGTCTGACATTTTACACATTGAACAAGTGTACATTCTATATTTGTTAGTGATGGTAGAAAATCTCAGATATCTAGCTTTTTGTGTAGTCTGCTTAAAATACCGTCCTATATATCTGGGATGTATTGCACCAACTTTTATTACATTTGCTGCCACATTATTTGCTGTACGTGTCAAACGCTCCAAGTGGTGAAACTGTCCGATAGCATGTAAACACTAAAATGGTGGAGATGGCAACTCAATATATAGATATTCAGTCACATGTATAATTCTTCTACATTTGAAACAAATAGAGGATATTCATATTTTTGCAACGAATATGACATATATGTTCATCGAGTGGTGTGAAATGTCCATATTTCACGAGTGGCTAACGATATTTCACACCACTCGATGAAGTTAGGCACTTGTGAAATATGGACATTTCACACCACTCGATGAACATATATGTCATATTCGTTGCAAAAATATGAATATTCTATTTATTATATACCACTCCATGGAAATTAGCAGTTTTTTAGACTGTATACGGGAATGAATGTGTATTTGTAGCCTATTTGCGCTGTTTTCTTTCAGGTGCGCGTTATGAATATAGATATCGGAAGTAGTCGTATTTTCACCGGACGTTGTTTATTTCATCGATGAGAACATATGACTTTTATTTACATCGTATAACTATGTATTTCATGGGTAGGTATATAATAAAAGGTCATATTCTATAAGGTCAGTCTTTAACAGGCCAACTTGTTTGCGTATCAGAGAAATGTAAACGCAACGACTCGTGTTTTATTACGTATAATTATTTACAAATAACATTTGTATTCCACAAACAAAAATCTCGGGAGAAGAAAACGGAAAAGATGATTGTAAAATCTATACGAGATGAGGTGCGGCAACTATTAGGTCAGTAACTGTTGAACCTCGCACATGAGCATAGGTAACGAATCAATCTGTTACAGTTTTACCATACATGTATGTATCTACGCACAACCCACATAACCCGGAAGCATTTAATGTAATTAAAAATAATTGGCCCATACTCGAAGAAAAAAATCATATGAAAGCCGTTCCGCAAACAAAAAATGTTATTAAAAGTAACCGGCAGCACAAAACTCTCAAACATATTCTGACCAATGCGAAGTTTGAGGGTACAGAGCAACCTCTCTACAACAGCCACCCATGGGATGACGCAACACTGGCTGTTGTAAGAGGTGGCTGTTGTAGGAGAGTGGTCTGTTGAGAGAAGGTGGCCTGTTGTAGAGAGGTGGCTTTTGTAGAGAGTGGCTGGTTGTAGGGGGACCTTGTTGTGAGGAGGTGGCTGTTGTAGAGGTGGCTGTTGTAGAGAGGTGGCTGTTTGTAGAGAGGTGGCTGTTTGTAGATGAGAGGTGGCTGTTGTATGGAGGTTAATGATGAATTAAATTATGTTGTCCGCTGTTTATTTATTTATTCTATAATTCTCATCAAGAACATGTTTTTGGCAACATTTTAGAATCATTTCCAATGGAAATGATTCTAAAATGCTGTCAAAACGTGTTTTTATTGAGAAAGAAGGCAAAAGCAACAGCAAACTACAATTTCGTGCTCACCAGTCTAAGGGTTAGATATAGAGGAAATCGTCCATTTGGGATATAAAATAGCGGCTGTTACAGAGAGGATATTGTTGTAGAGAGGTGGCCGTTCGAGGAGGCTCGACTGTATAAATATTGGTCAAAAGATGGTTACAAAATGTGATCGCCCGAACTGTGGACTGTGCGTACATAGCTTAGAGTCTAGCCACTATACATCCAGTGGCATGATTGGTTATGTCAATGAATCGATGTCATGTAATGTATAAAATGTTTTATATGTTATAACATGTAATGGATGCGGAGAGTACAATATCGGTGAAACATCAAACTTGCGGAATCGCAGAACTGTGTACGCACAACAAATACGAGACCCTGCAACTCTACAAATACCACTGAGTGGGCATATATATGTATGCGCTAAAGATCGGTCTCCGAAGTTTCAGATGTTTCCCTTTTATATATTTAAAAGTTCGAGTAGAACTCTCCGCTCAGAAAAAGAAAAATATTTCCAAAAACTATTCAGACCAAAGTTGAACGGCCTACCATATACATGTACTACGTAACGTCATAGAACATTGTGGAACGTGACGTTACGTTGTTAATACCCCTGAAGAGTCTAACGAAACCGGTAGGTTTTAAGGTTGACGTTAATAAGTATTAAATAAGTCATGAAATCTGTAACCTAGAGTTATTAATTGATATACATGTATTTATATATATGACAGCCATCTCGTTTGAAGTTACAACTGAAAATACTGAAATATGTTATCTCCACAAAAACTGATCTCTTGCGGAACTAGAGACTGAAAGTTGCACATTTTCTCAATCATCATCCAGAGGCAAATGTGCGGTTATGGTGCAAAATCATTCTCATACATACGTTTTCTCTGGAATAAATTACTGTTTGAAACTTCCAGAAAAAAGTGTACGAAACTGACGGCTAACTGTTCACTGCTACCTAGCTGTGAGAACTAAATATAATATATGCTGTATTCATACGCACGAAATGTCTTGATTCCTGTTTTCCAGAATTTAACTCATAAACTGAGCACAAAACTGTGACAACTAGTGAACTATAGAGAATAGTATATGTAGACGTTTATATACAAAGCAAGACAAACAAACACGCCATAGGATAAGTTGGCACAAAGGCACTATGTTCTTGGTCGTACTCGCCGTTTAGGCGTAGCAAGATCAATGGCTGCCCCCATAGAAATTTGCGTGACATAATATGCTATATCAAGGGTGATAAAATATAACAATAGCTGAACTTAAATATTCACGTTCTTCAAATCATGATATTCTGTACATTTCACATACATAATGTATGCTTGTAAGGAATTATTGGATTTACATGTATTAAGCTCAATACATGTAAATCCATCAATTGAAATTTACAGACGACTCTTAATTTGCACTTACGAACATTTTAGTCCTACGAAGTTTAGTGAAACGTGCCCCTGATTGCTACTATTACCATCATTCATTATTGCATGCATAGTTGGGGCTTGTTTTGGGGTGTGCATATATTTATTGATACTGCACATGTACTGGATATGTATTAATGTTGACACACACACACACACACACATACACACAGAGAAGGAAGACATTATGAGATCGAGGGCTGCACAGTCTGTGCATACTCAGTTACTGTCTGTTTCACACGGACACATATACGGATCCCCATAGGAGACATCGATTTTTTTTATTAATTCGTTCCCTCAATTTAACAATTCGTTCCCACGATATAACAATTCGTTCCCTCGAATTAACAATTCGTGCCCACGAAATGACAATTCGTTCCCTCAATTTAACAATTTGTTGTAATTTCGTGGAAACGAATTGTTAAATTGAGGGAACCAATTGTTATTTTCTGGGAACGAATTAATAAAAACAAGAATTCAACGTCCCCTGCGGTACTCCGTACACATACACACAGGGAAGGAAGACATTACCAAATATATAGGGCTGCACAGTCTGTGTATATTTCGTTATTGTCTGTTTCACGAAATCTGCCCAAATGTTACGGCTAAATAAACAATGCAAGCACAATATTCTGTCAGATACTGTTAACTTATATCAACATTTAATGAGCCTTCTTTTTATTTTGTGAAATATGGTCCAATATTGATTTTAGTACGAACATTTCAGTATTAGCATGATTAGTGGACAGATCTATTTCAATTTTTTTCGTTTTTTGATTCCCCACACAGCGCCTCCAACTCATTTTCCTCCATGTTAAATTCACATAGACAAATCAAGCTTTCGAAATAAAATCAATATTCGACCAAATTTCACGAAATAAAAAGAAGGGTAATTCTAAAATATTTATATAATTTAATATTATCGCAAAAAAAAAGTTTTTGCATAATTATGCTTATATGACCGTAAAATTTGGGCAGGTTTCGTGAAACAGACAATAGTTCCGAATACATTTTATAGAGTGGAGTAGTAAATAAGTACCGAAAAGTCAAACACATTAAATTCATTTAACAGTGTCGACTTTCCATTTTGGAATTCGTTTGTCAGCAACATAAACCACCACGTAATTATGTAATTAAATGTGATAAAGAGAGCATGGAATGGAATACGTTGTTCCAATCCGGACTAACGTCGTCTCACACAGTAATATACTAGTACATAGAATAGAATTACAGACGCTGTTCCAATCCAGATTACCATCGTTTCACGGTAATATACACAGAATTGAATGACGAACGTTGTTCCAATCCGAACTACACTCGTCTCGCGGTGGTAATAACCACATAATATAAATTTGAGACACGCCAACGCCATGGAATGTTGTACCTTCGGACATCTGTGTAATTTCATAAACACGTTTACAATATTTACAATATTTTCCGTAAATGGCGTCAAAAGTTGAAAAAATTGTCCACATCTACTTGTACATGAAATTACGCAGATGTCGGAAAGTAGAAAATCGCATGCTGTGTCTCTAATGGTAGACGTTGATCCAATCCAGACTAAGCTCGTCTCGAGGTAATAAGCACAGAATAGATTGACAGATGCTATGCCATGTCGATAATATACATATAATAAAAGTATCCAGGATATGGACGGGTGTGGGACTAAGAGTATTCCATATATACTCCGGTGTGTGACAAGGATATTCCACCCGAGTGGTCAGAATATGTCGTGAGAAACGAGGCTTTGCCGAGTTTCTGACGACATGTTCTGACCACGAGGGTGGAATATCCTTAGTCACACACCGGAGTTTATCTGGAATACTTTTTCTCGCATACCTACTAAGTCCAGAATCATGTTTAGCCATAGTACGCCATCAACGAACCACCATAGTATAATACTAACTTTTTTTCTGTATATGCTATCTCCAATACAACCACTCAATCGCATTACCCGTATCAACAAATGGGTGTAAACAAAGTTTACACCAACACATTAGAGTCTCCTACATTGGATCGAAACATTTAACACATAACGGCCCAATAAAAATACGGTCTGAAGACGCCCTTTGACATGATGTGTAAATCCAATTACTACATACACAAAATAAATAGGACGCAGTACGAGACAAACTCATATAAATATTGAAAATAGACCATATATCCTCGATTCAAATTTGTACAATGATGTTTACAGAATCATTTTATGTTTTTATTTTGAGTATTTATTGCAATTCCGAGACGCTGTCTTCAATTACGCAAATATCAGTCCGCCGAAAGTTTCACTCCGACGGACATTTGTCATTTCAACACGTTGCCGTTTTCAAGAAATTCTTGCTCACTGGATTATTAAACAAATATTCCAATCATTATCAACTGTCACTATACATATGTTTGGGGAAGAATCAACAACATACGAGGTAAATATTTTGCTGTCAATCACATGTGTTTTTTTTAATAATAATCATGTATTCAGTATTCGGCCAACTGATTTACACAACTGATTCGGCCAACTGATTTACACAACTCAAATTTACGCAAATTTGATAAAACTGGATAAAACATGCAATAAATAATAGCCTACATAACAAATCCAGAGCGACGTTGTTGACATTGTTGTCTACTGACAGTACTGTGTAGAGAGCGTGTGTTTGTAAACAATGCAGACGACTTTGGAAGCCAATACACACAAAGTAGTTCCGGCAGTGTGTGACAGGTCAGCCGTGTGAGATAGCCGTGTGAGACAGAAAAATCCCACATGGGCGTTGCTTCGGAAATAACATTTAAATGGACTCTGGGTATGCGAGAAAAGGATATTCCACCTGCGGGTCAGAATATATTGTCAGAAACGAGCCGAGTTTCTGACGACATATTCTGATCACGAGGGTGGAATATCATTTTCTCGCATACCCAGAGTCCATTTCAATGTTATTTCTAAAGCCACGCCCATGTGGGATTTTTTCTGTCTCACACGGCTGTCTCATACGGCTGACCTGTCACACACTGCCGGAACTACTTGTTGTGTGTTGGCTTCCAAACGTCGTCTGCATTGTTTAAAAACACACGCTCTCTACACAGTACTGTCAGTAGACAACAATGTCAACAACGTCGCGATTTGGCAATTTCGAAGTCGAAGAATTTTTGGAGAAGACAGAAAACAGTTTTATGCAGTGTTATCAATTTGCGTAAATTTGTGGGACGAGTTGTGTAAGGGGCGTCTGTAAATCAGTTGGCCGAATACTGAATACATGATTATTATTGAAAAAAAAAACACATGTAATTGACAGCAAAATATTGACCTTGTATGTTGTCGATTCTTCCCCAAACATATGTACTGCATAGTGACAGTTGATACATGTAGTGATTGGAATATTTGTTTAATAATCCACTGAGCAAGAATTTCTTGAAAACGGCAACGTGTTGAAATGTCCGTCGGAGTGAAACTTTCAGAGGAGTGATATTTTGCGTAATTGCAGACTGAGCGTCTCGGAATTGCAATAAATATTAGAAAATAAAGGCATAAAATGATTATGTAAACATTATTGTACAAATTTGAATCGAGGATATATGGGTTTGTCTCGTACTACGTCCTATTTATTTTGTGTATGTAGTCATTGGGTTTACACATGATGACATGGGCGTCTCCAGACCGTCTTTTTATTGAGCCGTTATGTGTTAAATGTTTCGATCCAATGTAGGAGACTCTAATGTGTTGTTGTAAACTTTGTTTAAACTCGTTCGTTGATACGGGTAATGCGATTGAGTGGTTGTATTGGAGATAGCATATAAAGAAAAAATGTTAGTATTATACCACGGTGGTTCGTTGATGGCGTACTATGGCTAAACATGATTCTGGACTTAGTAGATATGCGAGAAAAAGTATTCCAGATATACTCCGCTGTGCGACAAGGATATTCCACCCAAGTGATCAGAATATGTGTTCAGAAACTAGGCAAAGCCTCGTTTCTGACGACATATTCTGACCACTCGGGTGGAATATCCTTGTCACACACCGGTGTATATCTGGAATACTCTTAGTCCCACACCAGTCCATGTGATGGATACTTTTTCTTGCCTTTATATAGAACATATTTGTAAATCTCAAAATATTTATCCTACCCAGAATAAGTTCAATGTTTTATTTGCTGAATTTATGCAACTTTTGACACGTCCAATGTCTTTGTCATGTCAACAAATGGGTTAAACAAAGTTTTTTCCCCTCGAATTGGTCGCCATTACAAGTTCAGTGGATCGTTTACAAATTGTTTTCAAATTAATGTTCATTGTCATCGCCATACAACCCTGGCGACGCCAAAATGTACTTTACACATTGCAACGTCATCAAAATTAAAACGACGTCATGACGCTATGACGTATTAATAAACACGTCAACAACCATTGAAAACAATAAACACAAATCATATTCATTATTTGATGGCGTTATTGTTGCACACATTATCCATAATGTTTCCCTATTAGAAAAGTTATCGTTGCGAGATGTGAGACAAGCACGTGTTGGGTTTGACAAAGAAATCTCACATGGGCGTGATTATACGGATATCCTAATTTGTCTGGGCACCTGGTGGGCGAGAATGCAATGTCAGATGTTGTCCCATTCAGGACTAAACTCGTTTCGCGGCAACAAACACTGAATGGAATGGCATACGATGTTACAATTCGGGCTACACTTGTCACACGGTGGGAAACACAGACTAATGAATGCAGTGACATGTATTGTTCGACTCGGGAATAATCTCGTCTCACGGTAATTGACATATACCATAATAGATCGGCAGATGCTGTCCCATTCCGGACTCGGCTCGTCACACGGTAATGTACATTGAATCTAATGTCAGATAGTGTCCTGTCTCGAATTAAAGTCATCCCAAGGTAAGACACATATAATATATTGCCAGACGTTGTCCCATTCCGGACTAAACTGGTGTCGGGGTAATACACATATAATGTAATGTCGGATGTTGTCCGTATCCGGAAAAATGTCGCTTGACCCAAATAAACACATTATTTCAATGGGAATACACTAGTCTCATCGTATCATGGCAATAAACGCAGAATAGAATCACAGACATTCTCCCATTCCGGAATAATTGCGTAGACATCGTCGGCAATCTCAGCAAACATGATTCTCACACGACTCTGGAAATGTCCCCGCAACAATACCGGAATATCCTGCTCGGCGACCTGCTCGATTGAAATGATGAGTACCGGCTTACGGAGCTGGTAGGCCTGATGTAGCTCCGCGATACACCAGTCGCTGTGACAGTAATTCGCTGACATGACGACAACAAGAAGCCCCGACATCTCCAAGCTGCGGGCGACTTCGTCGGCGATGTACTGGCCCGGCCTGAAATGTCGGTCGCCAATACAGACGAGTTCACGATCCGTCCTGCAGAATGCCCTTAAGTGGTCCTGCAGTTCTGGGTACAAGTGCTCCAGCACGATGTCGCCGTCGACGCTGCTATATGACAAGAACACTGGGTACTTGAATGCATATTTATCATTCTCGATTCGTCGTCTCCTGTCATCCACATGTGCATCAAGTCTCTTCATTTTCAAAGACTTCAGTATATATATGGATATCAACACTATCAATGTTACTGATGCGATAGGGATAAGGGTCGCCATTAGAATTGTTCTCTTCAGTATCATTTGACGGTCACACAAGTACTGCGTAGAGCTAACCGTGTCCTGGCCAATTATCTTTGATTCCTTATTCTCTGCCACACATTCGTATCGTATATCCGTATCATCTATGACTACCGGAGACGTAGACATCCATTCAACATAACTCAAGTCTGCACAAGACGAACATTTCAGCGGATTGTTGTGTACATTTAGTCTTAAACGGTCATTTATGTCACGTATCTGCTTGCTGTAAATATAGTTAAAATTGTTAATTGATACAGAATCTAAAATGGATATGTCGTTGCTGCTGATGTCTATATATCTAAGTTCCATGAGTTTTACAATTGCAAATGTTACATGAGTAAGTTTGTTATTGGATATATCTAAAACTTTGAGATTTGTGTTATGTGCAAACATATTTGGCGGAATAAATGAGAAATTGTTGTTGGATAAACTCAACACCTCCAACACGTCTAAACTAGAGAACAATGTTTCCAATTCTGTTTCGTTCGACTCCATATGACTCAGCATGTTGTGTGAAATGTCTAATTTCTTCAAAGATGATGAGATATCCTGCTGGAAGAACATCGGTGTCACGTACTCCATATCGTTGTGCGATAGGTATAATGACTCAAGCCGAATGTAGGCTGACACAATAATACCATCCAGCCATTTAATTCTGTTATGTGAAAATAAGTCTACATGTTTTATAGCCATGGTGACTGATATATTCAGGACACAATCATAAGCGTACAGATGCGCACCCGGCACTGATTTATATAATCTCATGGCAATCAACGTTACAACGTTGTTCGTGAAGTAAAGTACTTGCGTATCATCGTATGTTACTGTCCGGGATATTTTGACGAAATACAAGTTTTTTGTCATTTTATGTTGGCCACGAGTCAACAAACCACTTATGTCTAAAGTGATAAGACTTGTGCACGTAACAAAGAGAGCAGAGTGTACGTGATTACCAGTATGTAGAATTAATGAATCTGACAAATTCAACTTTTTCATTGTTTCACACAATGGATACATTGTCATACATGTATTACATTTTGTATTTACGATCATGAGCCGTGTAGAACTAAAGTCTATTCCTGTAATGTTCCTGCCATTGCCAAAATTGCGAAATGTTTCTTCTGTTAGTGTGTTCACTCTATCATTAACGGTGTTAACATTGTGTAATATCAGAATTCTCAGGTTTGGGAGAATGGTTGAGTTTGACAGTGCGTTCGAAATGTCGTTTATTGACAGTGTTTGGCAATCTGACATGTCTAACATATTTAATTGTTCCAGACCGGAAAACACTCCTAATTTCATCTGCCATAAATTTTCTAAATGTATAGTTAGGTTGACCAGATTATCCAGACCTGTAAACAGATGATTCCTTAGTCTATCTATGTGATAGTATCTGGAATCGTCCGTTAGCATCAACTGTTTGACATTGGCCCAGGTTTTGTTGCAAAATACGCAAGCTTTGCTCACTTGAGATGGGGGCAATTTCCGCAACACTACCTCGGTGATTCCACGCGGTACCGATGTGGGTATTATACTGACACACGTCATACACCCGGATTCGATCGTACAACCTGTCTGAGGCCTGTACGGATTGGCAGTTACACTCCAGGCGAGGGGGATCAGCAGCAATATAATTACACTGTTCATCGCTGGATGATGGCATCTGGAAACAACAGCAACATGAATGTGTTAGCAGATTGTGATCATAGTAACTATAGGATTATCAACTACCATTTTGAAATACCGGATTTATTTCCCGAGACATCTGGAAATCCGATAAAGAACCGAGTACGGAGCACGAGTTTCTTTGTCGGATGTATAGATGTCAAGGGAAATAAATCCGGTATTTCAAAATGGTAGTGGAATAAATTGTATATTTCATGCTCTTCTAAAAATGTGGACTTTGCTCTGAGACGAGCTTATAACGTTGTCACAATTGACAATTTAAACGTTAGCGTATGAATTATTTATTTCTGGAAATGACGTCAAAACGTGACGTCAATTACATATCGTGAACGTCTAATCGCTCAGAATTAACTCACGTCTGGTAGTATGAAGTGGTTACAAATAACAGTTCCTGTTAAATGGCATATTTGTAATATTTGTATTGCTAGGATTAAATATATTTTTCTCCGTGGAGATAACTAGATGCGAAAATAGTCAATGGCGTCTGCCGACTGAAAAATAGTGAAAATCTCAAAGTTTTCTGCTCTTTGCAGGCTGAAGTCATGTGATAAACATAATCTGAAACTCGTTTCCCATTGATATGAATTATATAAAACTCGTCCGCAATTGTATACCTCGCCAGAGGCTCGGTGCATAAGTTGTGCGTGACTCGTTTCATAAATCTCAAATCAAATGGAAACTTGTTGGAGATCCTCTATTTATAATCATATGAGGATACAAACACATTTTCCAAGTACATGTACGTTCACCTTAACCGTAGGTATGGGGGCCGCATGTGCTGGCTGTAAAATGAATGACAATCCAAATACTGATAATCAAAGTGTTAAGACAGCTCGGCATATGGTCATGGTCATATAAGATAAATAAATGTAGATTCGTAAACACCCTTAATGTAATTTTCAGTATTTGACATGAGTATGGGCAAGTGATCACACAGTTGGCCAAGAATAGAAATATAAATATTAAGATACCAATTAATCATGGATAGTTTCAACTCAATGAGCAGCAGCGTGCGGGTGTGAATGGACTTTTTTTGGGGCGCCTGATGAGCCCGCCGCCCCCCCCCCCCCACTAACTGTCACCGTTCCATCCTCAAAATTGAGTCGGGCACAGCCCACAACCTTCGCCGGCCGGGAGCTCTATAGAAGCAGCAGCAAGGTGGGTGGGGTGGAGTTCCCTGGTTGAATCGGGGCGCGAAGTGTGATAGGTGGGTATTGGTCTGAGGTCCTTTTAGAGGGATGTTGGGGAGGTGGGTATACCTCAGGTACTCGTTAAACATGAAAGGCCAACACATTTGCGTCTGGTTAAAGGTGGGTGGAGCGGAACTGTGTGGAAAAAAAACTCGAGGCCTATTGTAAAGTCTACCGAGTAAGGGTCCGCCGAGCTTATAAAATCCCGGCGCCTTGTAAATCTTGCGGAAATGGTGTCCAGAGTGACTTTCAGGTTTGTCGACCGGGAAAGTATTCGGCATCGGCAGGTGGCCCTAGAACGGATGGTCAGACGGCAGTTACAATAGGTTCTGGATGAACTCCTTGCCACCAGCGTCCCCATTTAGACCGTGGCGGGCAAGGTGTATACCCATCATCTCGGCCAACCCCTTGCCAACCGCGTCCCCATTTAAACAGTGATCTGGCAAGGAGCATACCCATCTAGAGCCGCCCCTTGCTACCCTTGTTCCCATTTTAACAGTGGTCGGGTAAGATATATACCATCCAGCACATGGCTACTGTGCGTAATTTACGCGTCCGCGCCAAAAACTTCGGTCTGTCGGCTCTCCGAAAACCTGACCTGGTCAGGGCCATCGCATCAAAGTGCTCGGAAGAGTATCAGAAAAGACTCTTGCGGGCTACGAGGTCGGAGCGGTTCCGTGCTATTCGTGGGGATGTTGAATACCCCCACAAGCACGGCCGGAGACTCTGCAAGCGTAGACAGCTTGCCGCCCAGGTCACGGCATCACTGCACGTAAAGGCGTTCGAGAAAAGACTGCAGAATAATCCAATCAGGAGAGAAGGATTGTTCATGAGCAATGGCGAACGAGAGAGAAAAATATTTCGCGAGAAGGGCCTGAGATACTCAGAGAACTGAAGGAGCGGGAAGAGGAGCGACCATTCGACCTGGACACCCATGCGCCCCACCCAGTAAGGCTCCCAGTTGACGAGCCATGGGTCTAGCTTATGAGCGACGTCAAAGATAAGTTTTAATAGCCTGATAGCATTAGACGCTCATATGACAGACGACGAGAGGACAGTACAGCTCCTTGCAGCCCTTCCAGAGGGTGAGTTCGTGCTAAAATTCAATTTTCCGTGAGAGCGAAATATAGACAACTGGGTCGTCGAAGATATGTGCGACCCGGTCAGAGCCAAGAGCAAGTAGGGTCAGGGTGTCGCTGAAATCACTCAAGTTACCAAGCCATGTGCGCTGACTGGAATCAACCAGGTGTTCTACCAGAACGCCTAACCAATCAGCGCGGTCCAGAGAGAGAGAGAGAGATCCAGACCGTAGCAACCTAGCCCCTATGCGTCAGGGCGACCTGAACGGTGTCGCCCAGATGGAGGTAGAGCACTTCGACGTCGCCTTAAGAGGCCAGGGGATCACTGACGCCTGGATACGGAAACTAGACGAATGGGAGACGAGGGTGATATCTGGCACTCCCAAATCAACGATTTCTTTGCCGCCACGGAGGGCAGATAGCCTTGGACGCTTGTATGACATACACTGAGAGGGAAACACATGGGAGGCGTTCACGAAACCGATGCAACAGTCGCTCTGGAGAGGGTCCTCAAACCTGCGACAATCCCGCGGGACATAGCTGGCTACGACCTCTTGACCACTGGCAAGTATGGTAGGGGTGGAAATGGCTACCATCGACCAATATATCTCATCTGCCACAGCAGCTACGCCTGGTCCAAAGACCTTCACCTCCAGGCAGGTCCACAACTACGAGGGTGATATCTGGCAGGCCATACGAGAGGCAACACGAGCCCAGCCTATCGCAATCTGGCTTCATGGGGGCGGAGACAACCGGCTCAACGTTGACCAGTTTGTGCTCCAGGACGGCAACACTTACATGACACAAGAATGCCAAGACCGACTCTGTGCCCAAATAGGTGACGAGTCTCTGGCTGACAGGGCTTCCGGGGCAAACCACGCGGCGAGCATCATGGCCAAAGAGCGCAACGGTTGGAAACCGACACCAGCCTGCCTCTTCGATGCCAAAAGGCCTGTGTAGAAAACGGCCACGGCGGCCTCTGGAACTCCATGGACTATGACACGAGAGACTTCGTCAGCATCGACATGAAGGCCTGTTACCCCGCCAGCTCCAAAAGTCAGGGCAAGGCCAAACCCTATTTCGAGCGCTTCGGGCACCCGGGCCACCGTATGACCAGCGTGTATATAAACGGCCCCCTTCACAAAGACATTGGCACCGGATTTGCCGATCTCCGCGAGTTGGAGTTCAGACAGGGCGTCCATCCCGTCATCCCGGCCTAGTTTGGGAAGAATTTCACCGAGCAGGGCTGGGCCCCGACGCCGCTGTTTGCCTTCCTTGCACGATCTCGGCGAATAGAGAGGCTCTACGGTCCCAAATACACCGCATCAGAGAGACGATAAATCGAATCCTCCACCAGCAGAGAACGCTCGCTGAACGTATCCGCACCCTATTTCGGGAGTAAGGGATTACGATCCTGTCTGTCCTCACCTCAATATCGGGAGCTTCCTTTCCTGGCTTCTGACGACCTTAGAGAAGACGACCGAGTGGTTAGCTAATAATAGTGTGGGCTATGGCTTTGCGGTCGGAGGCCTGCTGCTTGTCTCTGCCCGCCGCTGGTTAGTTATACACCCAAAGCGCGAGTAGCAAACCCGCCCATGATACGAGCCGTTTTCTTGTCATCATGCTGACGTACTGCGTGTGTTAACGTCGCAATCTTTGAAGACGGTGCATCTGCCATCGGAACTCCGACGGGCATGGGTACGACCTTTCCATCGGAGAAGCTGCCGTGCGTTTCCGGGATTATATTCGCTGCATTGACAGAACAAAGGTGCTCCAATCGCCTTCCACCGCAGAGTCCTGCTGCATGAAATCAATGTGGGTCTGTTTATGTGGGAGCCAATGACAGGAAGATACGCCACAATGCCGTCGGCCGGAGACTTCCGGGCCCAAGGTCATTTTTGCGAGATCCCCATTATCATGCCTAAATTCAGTCTGCTTCCGAGACTGTCGCAGTTAAGAATTGTTTTCTGCAGCCAATCGGTATCCCTTGCGACTCCAAATTCGCTGCAGAGTCAGCTATTGGATACGGGGTCCCAGGAATTGTCCTGCGGTTGGGAAACTTTCATTTCTGCCAGAATCCGCCTCCTGTGTAGTACACGTGGAAGTTGAAACCGCCCGTTGGAATGTGTCCTCCGCCGACATGTGTTCGGTAAACGAGACCCCGCACCCGGCCGTCGCCCACCACACGGCGAAGTTTAGCTGGTTTTGCCAAAACCGCATCGGCGTCCCTTTCCATCCATTTACGACCTCGTTGGTCTGAACCTTTAGCAGCCGGTACTTTTAAAACACATTGGGGAACTCGGTTTGAAAGCCTATCCGGGTGCGGAGCTGCGATCTTGGATGATGGGGTGTATTAGCTGGGCTTCGCCCGCCTTGGTGGGGTAGACCCCGCCCGCCCGGTACTTTGCATCCGAATTGAAGCCAAACGCTTTGGTGTTCATACTAGTATGTTTTTCACGTTAACAAATGTTCAACGGTTCCCGCAAGCGCTTCTGCAACCGAGTCGATAACAGGAGCGTTGACCGCCACATTGGCCTCAGATCGATCACGTATATGGTTGGCTGGTCCACACCCGGTGAGGGGGCGGGGGAAGGGGGGGGGGCGGGCATAGGGTTCTCATATGTTTCAGGAAAGGGGGCTGGAAGCACTCGGGCCAGCCCCCCCCCCCTTCCCAAATGTTCTAGTATGATGGGTGTGTCAACTCCAGGCGGGGGGACGAGGGATAGAGGCACAATTTGGGGTACAAAGCTATTAGTGTATTCATTTAATTTCTTTAGCTTCATTAATGACAGTATCTACGGTGTTGGCTATCTGTTTGAGGGTTAAACACTGCTTCAGGTTCAGAGGTTTACCTCGGATGGAGGCCGTCCCGTTGATGAAACGCCAGATTTCAAAAAAACATGTAGCCGTCTAGGTTACATACGGTTAAATAAACACCATCCCTCAAATGGTAACGCTTTACAAAAACGCAGGCCGTTCGATTCTCGACTTAACTTCGTAGTCCATCGGATGTACGCGAGCTAACGACGAAATAATTATACCGGGAACGGAAAGTAGGGTGACCATGATAATTACTGACGCCACTATCCATTTAGCGATCGTTATGTATCACCTTGCGTTGTCTATTCTATTTCTTTGTTCCAGCATTTGACCAGTTTCACGCGATACATTAAACTATTTCAGATCATAATAAAATGGCTTCTGCCACCATAGTAATAACTTTCCTGTACGGGGTTATATCCCATGTCAAGGAGAGACACTGAGGTGTTCCGCTTAACGAGGTTCCACTGTAAAACCAAGGAGATACAGTAATACCTTCCCTACTGCGTTTGTACTGTATAATAAACATTGTTCTATCATGAACTTACAAGATGTGTAACTCATGTTATACTATGTGATGCAGTCTTAGCATCTATGAGTTGTATACCCTGATACCTGTATACAGTGGTCTGGACTAACTCTAGTCACTTCCAGTCACACTCTCAGGCTGAACAGTCATACTATACTATCTCTTGTTATTACGTGTATAGTAAAAGTATAACCGAACACTACATGTCGTTCAACTACTTACTACCAACATATGCATCATAACAATACATGGTGTCAGAAGTGAAAGGATTTATTAGTTAATACCAAGAACGCTTATTAAATACATACTTGGATTAAATTGGAATAAATCTGAAACAGGATGGAACTATCTGGCGTTCCTACACCACGAATGGACTGGGATTCGTCCAATCTCCCAGAAGCATGGGATAAATTCGCAAGTCACGTTACCTTGATTTTCAAATGCCCATTAAAGGGCAAGGATGGTGAAGAGAAAGTTACCTATCTGCTTTTATGGGTAGGCGACCGTGGTCGTGATATTCACAAAACTTGGACCTTATCCGCCGATGATGAAAAGGACTTAACCGTCATATGTCACAATTTCAGAGCCCATGTGAGGCCAAGGCTAAATCCAGTATTTGGTTGTTAACGATTATCAGCACGGGACTGTCAGTTCACAGACGTCGAGGAAATGGTTCGAGACTGCATTGTCTTCGGAACAAATTCACCGAAAGTCCGCGAACGGCTAATAAATGAAGGCGCCGATTTGACATTGGACAAGGCCATACAAATCGCCCAAGGATACCAGTATTCACAAGAACAATTGCGTTCGATGAATGTGCAAGACGTGCATGCAGTTCATAACAGGAACCGATTTAACAACCAAAACAAACGACATCAACCGGAACGGCGCGCACCTCCGACGGCGACGACGTCAAAACCGGAAACCACGTCGCACGATTCCAAAAATCCATGTCGTTACTGTGGTTATAAGCACAACCCATCCGAAACTTGTCGTGCCAAAGGCAAGCAGTGCACATATTGCAAAAAGTGGCATCACTTCGCATCTGTGTGTCGCAAGAAACAACGCGATAGTTCACGGAAATCCGTCAGTGCCATTAATCAATGCGAAACAAATTCTGATGATGGGGATTCGAATTTTTTTCCTGATAGTGTTGAATCACACTCTGTCAAGAACGGGCAAGCTTTTGTAGATTTGGAGGTAGGTCCAAATTTCTATCAAACAAATTTCAAAATTGACACAGGGTCTCAGGTGAATATTTTGCCTGAACGAATTTACCACGACCTTGGCATTAAACATGGTTTACAAAAGCCTACAAGCAAATTGTCCGCGTACGATGGTTCAACATTAGATAACGTTGGTTACTGCAAGTTGTCATGCAAGAGTACAAACACTGATCAATCTGATTTCTGCCATAACGTTGGTTTCCATGTTGTCAGTACTGAGTCACCGCCAATCTTAGGTCTTGATACATGTGTGGACAATAACAGGCTTCACAAGGAAGACGAAACAATTGGATTCTGCAGTTACAGAAAGAAGCCAGCAGGAATATATATCAAGAGTATCTGCCTGCCCGAGAGTTGTCAGCCTGAACAATCTTGGAAAAACGTCCAGGGTTCCAGTGAGACTCTGCAACCTCTCAGCCAAGACCGTCACACTGCCAGCGAAGTCGGTCGTGTGCGAGCTTCAAGAGGTCAACGTCATACGAAGTTGTGAAGTTGGTAGTACTGATACGTCTAAGGTACATATCAGTCAGCAGACTACGTCTACACCAACATATACAATAAACGCAACAACGTATGGAGTTGACCTTGAGGAGTCCGACTTGACCGATGAACAGAAGAAGCTGGTGACCAACATGATGGCCAAGTGGCAAGATATATTCTCACAGGGTAGCACCGACCTGGGTCACACAGATGAGATTCGCCACGAGATTCACTTGGAAGACAACAAACCTTTCAAGGACCCATGCAGACGAATCCCCCCAGGACTGCTTCAAGAGGTACGGGAGCATGTAGGAGAAATGCTGGAAATTGGAGCCATTCGAGAATCGAACAGCCCCTTTTCGTCGATTGTAGTGATAGTCCGGAAGAAGGATGGGAGCATAAGATTTTGTATAGATTACAGGAAGCTCAACAACCGGACTACCAAGGATGCGTATGCCATCCCTCGCATCGAGGAATCACTACATATCCTGGCCGGTTCCAGGTACTTCAGCAAGCTAGACTTGAAGAGCGGATACTGGCAGGTGGAACTACGAGAAGAGGACAAACAGAAAACTGCCTTCCAGGTGGGATCGATCGGGTTCTTCGAGGCTAATCGGATGCCATTTGGGCTATGTAATGCACCCGCAACCTTTCAGAGGCTGATGGAAAAGTGCATGGGTCATCTGAATTTACAGGAATGCTTAATATATTTGGATGACATCATCATTTTTTCCTCAGACTTCGAAGAACACGTGAAACGCCTGGAAGCAGTTTTCGACAAACTCCGACAGTTCAACCTGAAACTGAAACCGTCCAAGTGCGAGTTCTTCCGTCGGGAGGTTCTCTATCTTGGACATGTGGTTTCAGAAGAAGGTATCAAAGCCGACCCCGCCAAGGTGGACACATTAAAGAACTGGCCCGTCCCGAAAACGACGAAAGACGTTCGCAAGTTTCTCGGTTTCACCGGATACTACCGGCGATTTATAAAAGGATACGCCAGCATTGCCCGCCCCTTGAACGACCTGCCCGTTGGCGTACCAACAACGAAGACGTCGAAGTCCAAGAAACCAAGAACACCATTCATTTGAGGGGAATCGCAGAAGGCAGCATTCGACACCTTGGTGAAGGAGCTGATCAACCCACCTGTCCTGGCATACGCCAACTACGACATGCCGTTTGTGGTGCATACAGATGCATCATCCAAGGGATTAGGCGCAGTGCTGTACCAGAGACAGGATGGCAAGGATCGAGTCGTTGCCTACGCCAGCCGGAGCTTAAAACCAGCCGAGAAGAACTACCCGGCCCACAAGCTCGAGTTTTTGGCTTTGAAATGGACGGTCACCGAAAAACTCCACGACTACCTTTATGGTACCAAATTCAGCGTGGCGCCCAAAGTTAATCACAGCTCTTGGCAATATTTGCAACCATTAGGGGTTCAAATGCCAATCTGCTTGACTAGCTTTGTCGTAACGTAACACAGTTGTCACGAGAACTAAGTGTATATATATTTACCCGTCGGTAGGTTTTAGAGATGTTACTCCATGGCTGCTCATGGTAAACCATGATCAGTAGGGGGTAATGAAGTTCAGATGTAATTATTATTTGATATTTTCACCGCTAAACGGTGATGATGGTGAATGTTCGCATGTTGATCGACTGTGGGCGTGTTTTTTTTTGCATGGCCTGGTAAGGTTTTGCTGTGCTAGTTAACACAACGTGGGCCCAACAAATCATGCTTAGGACCCAATAAATCATGCTTAGGACTCGCTGACTTCAATATGCATGTGACTAGATTGTGATTGTGAATAAACATGACGTTCGCGTATGTACCATACTGATGGTTTGGCAATTTTGGTGCCAGGCTGTGACCAGATATCGGGGTATTTACATAGTCCGCGGGTACATGCTTTCCGTTTGTCATATACACAGATCACAAATGCGCTCAACCGTGACGATGACATGTAACACCATGTCCTATTATCTTGTATATATGTGTTGTGTGATATGATTTTCGTAGCACCGCAACTCTATCATTTTAATGCAATGTCATGTTATGTTTCGTGTATTGGTACTTCAGGACTTGTACTTGTTCTACCCGGTCACCAGTCTAAACACATACTTAATTCTCATGTCAATTTTAAATTTCTTCCAACTTCAGATTTGTCTATTCATTGTTTATACATGTACCCTACACATGTGATTAGGAAGTGGAAAGTCGGGACGTCTTTTTCCCAAAGAGGGGGAGTATGTGGCAGTGGAGTTTGTGGAAAATAAAATGTACCCATTACGTGTTTGTTTTGCACCCCCACCCACTCCTTGGCCACTGTCCATCCATCCATCCACCCACTCTTGTATAGCGTTCGTACCTAGTTCATCTCGTCCATGGGTAGTTGTTGTTAGGCATCACGTGACAAACAAATGCACGAGCATGCGCGCGCGTTGCGGTGGCGGGCTATCACTTCTCTAGAAGACGCCATTACATACACATCAGTTTTCACATGTATTACTTTATTAAATATTCGTAAATTGTTTCATTTACAGTTACTGTTTCGAGTCCCACCATATGTAGAACCGCCCCAAACATAGAACCCACATCTACCGGCCGTCCTTGAAAGGTCTAAGGACCAGTCCGGCCACAATGTTGGGCGCCAAATGTCACAGGGTGAGAAAAATGTGCTCTGGCCCGGGGCTCGAACCCGGGACCTCTGGTTTACCGTACCATCGCTCTAACCGACTGAGCTAGCCGGGCACGAATACACACTTCCTCCCCTCAGTGAGTTACGTACCGTGACATATGCATTGACCTTGACCTTGTTAAGCTCACATTCTCAGTTGAGACATGTGACGCTGCAAACTGTCCTATCCGAATATGCAGACATATTCAATGGCATAGGTACGTTTTCTGGTGAATGTACCATTCACATAGATCCTAGTGCCAAACCCGTGGTTCATCCGCCACGACGGGTACCTGTTGCACTCCGTGACCGGCTCAAGCAGGAGCTAGACGGTATGGAAGACAAATCCATTATTGCAAAGGTCACGGAACCCACAGATTGGGTAGGCTCGATGGTCGTAGTCGAGAAGCCAATTACAGGCAAACTGAGGGTATGCATTGATCCTCATGACCTAAACAAAGCGATTATCAGACCTCATTACCCCATGAGAACGCTTGAAGATGTACTCCCTGATCTGTCTGGTTCACAGTATTACAGCAAGTTAGACACTAAATCCGCCTATTGGACATGTCAGCTGTCGGACGACAGTTCGATACTCACCACATTCAATACCCCTTACGGGCGATACCGTTATTTACGGCTTCCGTATGGTTTGAAATCATCGCAAGATGTGTTTCAGCGTAAATTGGATGAGTGTTTAGAGGGTCTAGACGGCGTTGTTGCTATCGTTGATGACGTCATTGTGCATGGTCGCACACGTCAAGAGCATGATAGAAACTTGAGAAATGCTCTGCGCCGCATGTCCGAGCGAGGTGTCAAACTCAACGAGGACAAATTAGACGTAGGTGTTACTGAAGTTCCATATTTTGGACACAATCTGACAACTCATGGTCTGAAAGCAGACACAGCGAAAGTGTCTGCAATAAGCGACATGGAAGCTCTGCAAAATCGCGCTGAGTTAGAGACGATTCTAGGCATGGTCAATTATCTGTCTAAATTTACCCCAAATCTTGCAGACGTCACGAGCCCCTTGCGCAGACTGCTTGTCAAGGACGTGATATTCTCATGGGATAAGCCACAGATAGAAGCATTCCGCCAGGTCAAAGATCTCATAACTCAGAGTCCAGTGCTGGCTTATTATGCTCCAGGTAAGCCAGTGACACTGCAGACTGATGCTTCACGTACTGGTTTAGGCAGTGTTCTGATTCAAGATGGCAAGCCGGTAGCATTTGCCTCTAAATCTCTTACACCTGCTGAGACAAAGTATGCCATCATCGAGTTGGAATTATATGGCATAATGTTTGGCATGAAAATATTTCACCAATATGTGTATGGTCGACAAGTGGAAGCTGAAACAGACCACCTGCCACTTATCTCAATTATGAGAAAAACACTCCATTCATGTCCACCCAGACTCCAGCGTATCCTATTACAGCTGAAACAATATGATCTGATAGTAAGGCACGTGCCTGAGAAAAGCATTCCTATGGCAGACACCCTATCACGTAAACCAGTACGAGACAGATGTTCCCACCTTATCAAAGGTATGGACGCTCAGGTTCACACAGTGCTATCAAATTTACCTGTCAGTGACGACAAGTTGCGTGAAATTGCAACTATGTCTGATCAGGATCCACAGCTGGTTCTGCTCAAACAGGTAATACAGCAAGGCTGGCCTGAACTCAGGAAACATTGTCCACCAGAAATAATATAATTCTGGAACTACAGAGAAGAGATAACGCGCGTTGATGGACTCATTCTGAAGGGTCAAAAGTTCATTATCCCGTTAGCGTTACGACCGAAAATGTTGGAGAAAATCCACATGGGACATTTCGGTATCGTAAAATGCCTGCATCGAGCGAGAGATACCATGTTTTGGCCTAATATATCATCTGATATTACCAAGTTGGTACAAAACTGTGCTATATGTCAGGAGCACAGATGCTCGCAAACCAAAGAGCCAATAATGTCTCATGATGTTCCACAGTATCCCTGGCAAACTGTAGCGACAAATATTTTCAAATGGAATGACAATGACTATTTGCTAACCGTGGATTACTACAGCCGAAATTTCGAGGTGCAACAGTTACGCAACATGACGTCAAAAACAGTCATTACCAAATTGAAGTCTGTGTTCGCATCATACGGCATTCCAGCTAATGTGGTCAGTGACGGCGGACCATGTTATGTATCACAGGAATTTGCAGATTTTGCAAAGAAATGTGACATTTCTCATTCTTTCTCTTCCCCGAAATTTCCGCAATCAAATGGCTTAGCAGAGCGTACGGTTGGTATTGTGAAACGCATTTTCACGAAGGCGAAAGCAGCCAAGACCGACCCTTATATTTCCATATTGCAATATCGCAACACACCATTGGCCGGACTAGAATTCTCACCATCCAAGTTATTGATGGGACGGAGAACAAGGTCATTTCTCCCAAACACGTGTGAGCAATTAAAACCACACACCCCTGATATCGAGACAGTGCTGACAAGGGAGAAATTCCCAGATTTACCATTCACTATCAGTAATGAATCAACTACCATTAACAAGCAAATCCCACAAAATAGCCAACTTGACAAGGGTGATTTACCACCAATTACATCCGAACCACCAACATCAGATTTTGGTATGAAATTAAGATCAGGGCGTATCATTACATGAATATAATTATGTAATTGCATGTACATGTATTCTTTCCAAAATACAGGTATGTGTACAATAGACAGTTTTACAATGGATATTTGTCAGGACATATCTACAATAAACATTTATTCTCGTTAACACACACACACACCCTAAATGCCACAGTGACAGAACTGTATAGATCATGGACACGTGTTTAGGTGTGTTAATTAGTCAGGAAATATGATTATTGTTATCTGACATTCGCTGAACTTAAATAAACAGTATCTTTAATACATGCTAGATAAAAAAGCATTTTATAGGATTGTACCAGAAACAATTCATAGGTTATATGGCAGTTAAAACATCACATCTATTCCGTTACCGTATTTGTTCTTTTTAAAAAAAAGGAAGATGTTCTATCATGAGCTTACAAGATGTGTAACCCATGCTATGCTATGTTATGCAGTCTTAGCATCAATGAGTTGTATGCCCTGATACCTGTATACAGTGGTCTGGATTAACTCTAGTCACTTCCAGTCACACTCTCAGGCTGAACAGTTATACTTTTCTATACGTGTATAGTAAAAGTAAAACCGAACGCTACATGTCGTTCAACTACTTACTACCAACTTATGCATCATAACAATACAAACGCCAGTATGAGGAAAACTTTATCGTGTGTAATCCCAACACAATCGGGGGTGGGTGCCCGCCAGTGTGGTGGGTCACAATTTGGGATGGGGCCTGCCAGGGTGTGTTGGAAGGGGAAGGGGCTCTCATGTGTTTCATAAAAGGGCGCTGGGAGGGGTCACCCGATACACAGTGGGGTGGGGCGGGCCTTAGCGAGTGAATTGTGCAACTCCCAGTCGGTGTCGCGGGATTGAGGCACAATTTGGGGTGGGGGTCCACCAGGGGTGGGGGTGGGGGTGGGGCGGGTCCTAAGTGGTAAACTGAATGTGGTGCCCTCCCCCCCCCCCCCCGAGCCCCAGGAAGCACCTCACTCAAGGGTATGCAGCCCTCCGCCCCAAGCATGCTGCGTATGTAAATTAAATCTAGCAGACGACATTTTTCTTTCGGGCCCACAAATAATATAAATCGCCTAGCCCAAATAAACTTTTTTAGCTGGTGCTTACACGGTACTACACCTTCAGTATTCAGTCAATATCGCTTTAAATCAGTCCGTATGTGAACAAACTGGGACACGCTTGAATTCCCACGAGTATACAGGTATTTCTATAGACCGCCTGTCGTAGGTAATATATGTCGGTGTTGAGTAGTGTGAATTGTGAATGGATAGCCGGGCTCTCTTTTCAGGGGAAAAGGGCGCTGAGAGACGCATTGAGGGGGGGGGGGGGGGTGCGGGCGCATCAGGGGCCCCACACAAATTGAAATGCACCCCTACTGCTGTGCTCAATCGCACGTATGGTTCTGTGATACCACATGTATATAGTATTAGGTCATACATCGTAAGTTCATAAAATGAAAGTCATAACGTTCTCAACAGTGTCAACAGGAAGGCAGATGCCGTTGACACATAACGATAGCCAGTCTAAGAGTGGTATAGCAGACATATGCTGCAGTCATCGCTTGCAAAACATAACATAATATAACAGAACATACTTTTATTTCGAGTCAGGTTGCATGGTAACAACATGACTGAGATTGATAATATATGAAGGTGTATGGACATGGTTGGCAATTTTACGTATTTATGTCAGATATAACTTTGAGGGGAGAAAGGCACGAGGACCGTACACAAAAATGTATAAATATGAGAGATTTTATGTTTGGGTGTATGCTAAGCGCCATGGAAAGCGGGCTCTATGAACGGTGAAGGATCTGGCCGCCGCTCTACACCGCTCTCAGTTACATCCAAAAGAGACAATTGTTGAAAATATTATGTTTTCAGGTGATGCATTTAATTAGTATAACTGATTTTAAAATACCATTCCTCATTTGCGGAAAATAGTCTGATACCAACGCGCGTCACTATCAGTAAAATAAATATTACTAAATGATTATACTTGTATAGCGGCGACTCGTAATCTTTGGAACTGGTGGAATAGTGACACAATTATATACTTATTTAATGTCTATGCAAACCATTTCGTGCCTACTGAGTGGGCATGTACCTTTAATTGTTGCAAATATTCCCGGTCTCACTCCACTCTGTGCTTCTCGTGCACGACATACATGATCTAGTCATTTCGAGATGATATAAAGTAATATCATGATAGGTTGCATATATGTTATATTGTAAATGTATATATGTGTGTGAGCCTTCGACTTACGACCTTGCAACATTTGCAATTGAGTAATATATAATTCCTCGTGCACACATACACAGTATGCTTAGATTATAATCGTTGTGCTGTCACGGTGATTAAATAGTGAACAGCGAATGTTCAGGCTGGTCTGTGAATCACTGGTCGCCATGTTGTAAGTTCATGTTCTGGGATCCCCCAATACGCTAACTACCACAAATTCGCCCATCCGTCCTGAGCATCCGAAATAATTTAATATTCTGAGATATCGGTATAGTTGGGCGCGGGGTAGATTTACTTAATTGACATGTCCAGAGTGCACCTTAACGAACAGCATGAACATATTGTCAGCCCGTAGTCCGATCTAAGCATATATAAAATTGTATACAAGTATACGCACGTAAGCGTATAATCAGGTAGCAACTATTAACATCTGGCCTCCAATGGTGGGCACTCATGGAGTTAACAGTAGTGCGCACTACAGACTGCTCGTGTTCAGGTCTAAAGTAGAACAGTTATGAAATCAATAGCGTGATGAACTGTCCGGGCGAGTGAGTTTGACTGATACTAACAATGGATCTTTTAGGTAGAGAATTCGCCCAAACTGGGACCTCCGCTGGAAAAACAAATGATACGGACTGCGCTGCTATTTTATATCAGTCGTAAATTTCTACATTGATATCAGAAGCGATAACCGTGTTCTTTAACGGACACTACTAGATAGTCTCTGTAGTTATTTTTTGATGAGCAATGAACATACTTTATAATCTGTCGAAAATATTAGTTTTGCACGTGACGCATATAAATTAGTATAAAAATTTAAAAATATCTTGCCTCATAGTCCGTCCGTCCGTCCGTCCGTCCGTCCAACCGACCACCAGCACGCCCATCCGCCCGTCAGTCCGTCAGGACCCGTACTAGCTACACACATTCAACATGGGTCCGTCCGTCCGTCCGTCCGTCCAACCGACCGCCAGCACGCCCATCCGCCCGTCAGTCCGTCAGGACCCGTACTAGCTGCACACATTCAACATGGGTCCGTCCGTCCGTCCGTCCGTCCGTCCCTCCAACCGACCGCCAGCACGCCCATCCGCCCGTCAGTCCGTCAGGACCCGTACTAGCTTTGGTCAATTGATACATGAGAGCATTGTGAGCACACCCATTGATACATGTAAGCCTTTCGAAGACACTCATGCCGCCATTAACATGACCTTTTTGTACCTTCATATTTTTGCGGAAACACATACTAATAGCCATATTTTTGGAATAAAACAGTTTGTACAAGTTTCTTCATCATGATGCAACTCTAATATTACTTGACTGATTGCTTCAATATTTGGACAATTGATACATGTGAGCATTGTGAGCACACCCATTCCCGCACTAACATGGCATTGACCTTTTGTACCTTCACATATTTACGGAAACACATAGCCATATTTTACGTCAAAACAAAATTCATCATTGTACACTATTAAAATTACTTGATGGATTGCTTCAATATTTGGACACTGGATACATGTGAGCATTTGGAACACAACACACATGCCACCATTAACTTGAAATTGACATTTTTGACCGTCACAAGGTCGCTGAATCACTTAGCCATTTTAACAGTCAATAGGGGCACATCCGTGTTTTACAAACATAATCATGATAATGTCTAGTTGACCTTCACATGGTTGTGGAAACACTTTTTTATGTCAAAAAGATCTTCAACCGTGATATTTTCGTGTTTTAAGCATGCACTTCTCTGATCTGATGGTTTTTGTGATGCCCATGTTACGGTCAAATGCCTCGGCAGGCGCGAAACCACTTCCGTGGCGGAATTCTTGTTTATTGTAAATATTCAATTTTGGGATTGTACTTGAACATGCACCTGTGGCCGGAATGGTCCTTAGACCTTGCCAGGCTAGGATACCCGTATGCGTTCTGAGGCTCGCCGATGAATTCCTACCGTTTCCGCGCCTGATACACTTGATATCCGCATAATGGCAAACAGAAAAAGTGCATAGTTTGTGTACACAACTCCTCCGAAACCGTTCAGTCGATCGATCTGAAACTATACACACGTCTTCTACACATATTGAAGATGTGCACCTTTGTGTTTTTATGCCGAAAAATGTGCTTAACACATATATCACCTTTTTAGCTTAGCCATTTTCTCTACACTTTTCTATACAATTCTATATCGGGTACAGAGTGTGTGTACACAACTCCTCTGAAACCGTTCAGTTGATCGATCTGAAACTATACACACATCTTCTACACATATTGAAGATGTGCACCTTGGTGGTTTTATGCCGGAAAATTATTTTTTAACAAAAATATCATCTTTTTAACATAGCATGTTTTTCTACATTTTTGTTTTCAATTCAATATCATTTCCACTTTAGACATTTCTACCAATGAGAGGAAGAAATTATGCTAAACAGCTGTAGAATTTCAAATTCTCATTAATGTTTCTTGCCTTGGTGACAGCTTCACTTCTCTGCATCTTCGCTGTCTGGCCCATATTCCACGGGCGTATTTTGTGACTTACGGCACTGTTGTTTGAAATATATTTTATTTTATTTTGTTTGAGATGTTCGTCTCTGATTTTTTTTCAAGTTGCGAGATGCATATACGTTATATATGTATGCATCTGGCAACTCGAGAAGAAAATTCAGAGACGAACACCTCAAACAAATACAATATGTTTTATAAAGTTACTATAACCTCTTTAGAAGTGAAAAATCACAAGATGTTTGCCAAACATGATTGGATTTAACATATGTGTGCATGGTAGTTCTTTTCATTGATCATGTGGCGAATTTATAGTACAATATTATTATTTATACGCAGATGCAAACGCCTCCGAAACATTATAAAATGCATTTTTGTTTGCAAAAAAAATGGTTGTTCAGAAATGTAATAAATAGGATATTCCATTGTACATGTTTGTATAGCCTGATATAATACACGAGTGAACGTCGGTTTCTGCGTAAACAACTAGTTTGTTGTGTTTCAGTCATATTACGTATCAGGCCAATTTATACCGTATTGCCTGTTATATTATATGGTTATTACAGTAGGCACAACATGTTCTTTATAGGAATTAAATAAGTGTATAATTGAGTCACTATTCCAGCAGTTCCGGGATTAAGCACATACAGGCGACTATAATGATCACATGCACACTTCCCAATACTTATGAGAGTTGCTTCACTTTTCAAATATCCAAGATGGCTGCCAAGATCGCCGACAAATAAGTAAAAGTCGCATTTTCTTCACAGTTCTTTTAAATGGAGTTTTAATCTAGGGAACTACCGTTCTTATTACCAAAGGTTCAATAGGTTAATATTTTAAATAATATGGTGTCTACGATGGCAGCCGGTTACGTTGTCGACTGTGCATATTAGATGGCCTGCAGCCCGCTTGTTGAGTCCGCAGGGGCTTTTGATAGTCCGAGAGTTTTTAATGGTCCAAATGTGTATGCATGTGGTACTTTAAACGTTTAATTCAAATTCATAAAAAGTTAACTCAATGTAATTTGACCTTGACATTGGGTATGTAGACACATTGGATGACCTATAGAATGGATGGTGACAAAACAAAACGTTTGAAATTCCAAATAGACTCGGATTAGCATTACGTATAAGGTATTTACAAACGTTAACAGACAAGTTTGTGAACAACATATATACACCGATTATAATTATGATTGGAGAGACATAAGTGATTTGACAGCTTTAACCTATATTTCAGACTAACTCTCCCACGGACGTATTACTTTTATTTATATAATTTTAGTTTAAACATAGTGTATTGCATATAAGTACAATGGGATTGGGCTACAAGTTCTCACAACATTAGTTACAGCCCTTACCCTAGTATTTTAACACTATATCAATGTAATAGCAATGGTGATAAGTATACAGGTATATGTACATGGGTACAGACCAATCATCATGCTGTATATATATATTTGCATAATGTGCGAAAAGAAAACTCGGATAGAAAGGGAGAGCAAAGTTAGTGACAGAGGACAAAGAATGAAAGAGTTATGTGTCATAATGTACATATAATATATAACCTAATGCATTGATAGATGTGTACTGCTTTTATTCATGAGTACAGTGTGGACATAACGTATATATTTTCTGTGAAATAAATTCGCGATAATAAATGTGTCGTTCTGCCTGGCAGCCAGTATTGGTATGCATGTATGCCTACCTTCATTGCATCAGGTGTTTTATATGATATTTCAGATTTTATCTTTTAAGATATTTACATTTAGTATAAACATATTTAATTCATATTATGTTACATTATATGTATATGATGTAAACCACGAGCAATACTCAAGGTAATATGAATGGGATTCAGAAGACAGCAAGTTGCTTATGCGAATCTGTCTCCCGATGGGTGATAAATCAATGTAACGGAGAGGCAGCATCGATGGATTGAGTGAACCAGTCTATAGATACCTGGTCTACTCGTTGGAATAATAATTACATAATGTATGCACTCAATCCAACAGTTGGCTAGCTAGATATATTCGAGTGAATCTTTGAAATATGTTCAATCACATTGTAGATTTTCTATCAAAGTTTTCAAATAACTTTATCTTTACTGTAATACAAATGAAACATGTGCAAAACCCGTGCAAGTAACTGGCAAGTTTTATAGTGTAATAACGAGAAATCGCATATACATACGTAGCTTTGTAATCTGCTTCAACTTCCGACGTAAATTTCAAGATACGGTGTTATATATAGCTTATATCCAGTACATACACGTATAGTAAAAAAATTTAAATGAGTGTTTGCTAACTGTCTATATGTTGTTACGGGTTGTAGGTTCTATGACAAGGTTTTGGGTTACACACTTACAATTTATCAGTATAATCAACGGCCTGTGACTAAATAAAATGAAGCATATACGTGATGTAGTAACAAACAGCAGTACACGTATCCGTATTACGTACATATGCATATATACATGTATATATTGGTGAAGCATATACAGTGAAATCTCTCTAAACCGGACACCCTGGGAGATCCCCAGGGTGTTCGGTTTAGCGAGGTTTCACTTTACATCAGGCATCTGATCATTCTTGGCGATAGTTGTGTGCTATGTGATCACGAACAGACAGTGTCACCTGAGATAAATGACCAATAACTCATCAACCATAAGATCACAGGTGTTTTCGTGGTATCCGGGTTGGAGAGGGTGCACTGTATTAATACATACACTATAATTCCAGTCGCTGATCTTAAACATGTACATAGTGCTATACAATAACATTTTTTATCCCGTCAACTATGTCGCTATTAGACGTGAAAAGCAGGTACGTGTATTTTTTCTCGTTCACGTCTAGTAAATACGTCATTATGTATGACGTTACGTCATTATGTGAATGACGTAACACGATAATCTTGTCGCTTCAGAAGACAAACTTATGAGGCCACAAATGCATTTTAGAGACATTTGAACAACTTTGATGTGGTTAACAGGATAAATAGAATATTATTATAGTGTCATGAACGTGAATAAATATCTGACTCGGCTCGAAATCAGGATGTGCTCGGCAAGCCTCGCCCATCCTGATTTCTCAGCCTCGACAGATATTTATTCACGTTCATGACACTATACTAATATTCTCTATATTTCTCGCAAATAAAACAAGACAAGACTGAAAATAAAGTGCTATTATATAACGCAACTACGCGGTTATGTGGGTATAATACATCACGGGCAGGTGCTGTTCGGGCTCTTAGGTAACTTAAATAAAAATCCTCCACTTCAGACCATACATTATTTAATATCTCAACAACTACTGAAGCGATTTTGACACGATAAAGCGCAGATGTTCCAGTCATCGTAGATTTGACCAAAACGCTATATTTTGCTGAAAGAAGGAAAGATGGGGTGCATTCGGTAGAAAATGCAGCTTATATTCACCAAAAAGACACACACACGCATAGAGTGGCGTTGCCATATAATACTATTGCACATTCACCAATCCATGGCTAGGCATCTTTCATTTATTCCAGCAAATGTAGGTTTTCTCGCAATAACTCCTAAACGGCTAAATCTACGAGGACATCGACGGGTCTTGCTATTCAATTATCCTGGGTACCTCCGCTGTATCGCGTGAAACTCGCCCCAGTAGTATAATGCTGAGATATTAAAGGTACATGCCCACTCAACACGTTCTAATATAGGGAGACAGATAGCTTTGTATATTCTGTAGATATGCCATTGTCTGGTAAAATAAACATTCAATCACCATTACCCCACGTATTGATTGGCATTATGATTCGTTTTATATCAGACGCACATTTCCACACTGATATCAAGGGCGATAACCATGTGTCCTTAAACTTTACGCTCTGTATTTATTGTTTGATGTGCAATGTTCATACATATAATCTGTGGAAAATATCATTTGTTCATGGATGAGACTGACCGCAGTGTAGGCGATGTTCAGAGTGTACAGATGCACAGGCTAATCTTGGTCTAAACTGATTTCAAAGACTTTAATTCCTATGTTATATCATGTAATATCATTTATATGCGTCCATTATTTGACAACGACATTCATATAAAGGCCATCTAAATTGTTTCTGCCATCCACACATGTTCTGAAGCATTAAATATTTAGAGCTAGCATTAAATATTTAGAGCTAGCTCCAAATCATGTGTAGAGCTCTTTAAATAATTAATTAGTTCTCAGTATTTAATGTTAGCTTTAATTATTTAGAGGTAGCAATACTTATTTGGGTTTATGTAGATCTGGCTTTCCAAACATATGAACCGACTGACCGAGACGTGCCATACGAGTGGTGACACTCATA
>CM055272.1:38599721-38704493 GCA_029237695.1 Conchocele bisecta
ACCAATAGGCTTATTCCACTTTATTTGTACATTTTCATAAACAACTTTCATGACCTACGATTACACTGATTTAATGACGATTACATTTTAAACATGGAACATGTACAACGCACATGGCTAATGTCACATATGCATAATTTTAATACAACCAATGACACAATTTGACAGAGCACTCACCTTAAAGGTACATGCCCACTCAGTAGGCACACACTGTTCTTTATATCAGAGACACCACCTGAGACATTTACTGGAAAAATAAATATTAATTCACCATTACCCCATGTATTGATGGACATTATTATACATTTTGTATCACACGTAAATTTCAACACTGATATCAGGGGTGATAACCTCGTTTCCTGAAAATATTAACGGACATTACTATTTGTTTTCTGTATTTATTGTTTGATGTGCAATGATCATACTCTTTTAATCTGTCTAAAATATTATTTTCAGGTGACGCATTTAATTAGTATAAATAATTAAAGAATATCATGCCTCATTTGCATATGAAAATAGCCTGATGCCACCTCGAGTCACTGTCAGTAAAATAAATATTACTTAATGATTGTGTCTGTATAGCGGGCACTCGTAGCTTTTAGAACTGGTGGAATAGTTACACAATTCTACATTTAATATTTAATTCTTATAAGGAACATGTTGTGCCTAATGAGTGGGCATGTACATGTACTGTTAATGGCTACACTGATGATGGATACCAATACATAAAGAGGAGATGAATATTTCGTTAATGGACCAAATAATACTAGCATTAATTATACGCAGATGGACAGCTATGTATTTGGAGTAGAATTTAGAATTCATCTTTACAAAATAATGTAAAGGAATGTAATTATCATTATTAATAGTATATAAACATGAAATATATTAATTTCCCATACTAATTCCCATATTAATTTCCCATACTGTTGACTTGATCGCGTTTGATATATCAGCCGATGAACACATTTCTAAATACTTTTCTGACATTTTCCTCATTTCTCATCAAAACTTTATTTTGTTACCACTCAATTGAATCGTCTCGACCAATCTTATTATGTTTCCAGTGTCCCTGGTATGTGGTTCCTCGCAATGTCTTTAAGTACCCATGAGGCCCCTGATCATCCACTGATGCATGAATAATTGCTTCTTAAAGTGGTTGGATATAAGCATAACATACATGTCAACATTCTCTTCTTACTATATCCTACACAGTGCATGGAATTGCCATGTCGGCCATCTTAGTGTGTACAAGCCATCAGCCAGTTTTACCTCTTATTGCGCTTGACACATACCATTAATAATATGTTAAACACATGAATAAAATTGGGTGTAATATGATATGGAGACATCCGACTACAGTGTGCTATGCTCTGTTTTCATCACATTTATATACAAAGTCTGACATCTGAAAGGCTTGTTGACCCTTTGTTAAAATGTTTGAGAATTCAATAAATACTGTGTAAGAGTAATAACAATACACAGTGCTGTATATATATACCTGTGTTACCAAACATACTTTATCGACTGAAGTGGCTTATAAGCAGTTGTCTGATTGTATTTTCACTACTTTCTACTTGCCAGCTATGTTTTATTATTTGCTGTACGTGTCAAACGCTCCAAGTGGTGAAACTGTCCGATAGCATGTAAACACTAAAATGGTGGAGATGGCAACTCAATGCTCTATATAATATATTCCAAGAAGAACAGGGTCAGATATACTTTATACAGATATTCAGTCACATGTATGATTCCACCACATTTGAAACAAATAGAGGATATTCATATTTTTGCAACGAATATGACATATATGTTCATCGAGTGGTGTGAAATGTCCATATTTCACGAGTGCCGTTATGAAATATGGACATTTCACACCACTCGATGAACATATATGTCATATTCGTTGCAAAAATATGAATATTCTATTTATTATATCCGCTCCATGGAAATTAGCAGTTTTTTAGACTGTATACGGTAATGAATGTGTATTTGCAGCCTATTTGCGCTGTTTTCTTTCAGGTGCGCCGTTATGAATATAGATAGCGGAAGTAGTCGTATTTTCACCGGAAGTTGTTTATTTCATCGATGAGAACATAATTATGACTTTTATTTACATCGTATAACTAGTACTTCATGAGTAGGTATATAATAAAAGGTCATATTCTATAATGTCAGTCTTTAACAGGCCAACTTGTTTGCGTATCAAAGAAATGTAAACTCAACGACTCGTGTTTTATTACATATATTTACTAATAACATTTCTATTCAACAAACAAAACTCTCGGAAGATGAACACGGAAAAGATGATTGTAAAATCTATACGAGATGAGGTGCGGCAACTATTAGGTCAGTTGAACCTCGCACATGAGCATAGGTAACGAATCAGTCTGTTACAGTTTTACCATACATGTATGTATCTACGCACAACCCACATAACCCGGAAGCATTTAATGTAATTAAAAATAATTGGCCCATACTCGAAAAAAACTATCATATGAAAGCCGTTCTGCAAACAAAAAATGTCATTAAAAGTAACCGGCAGCACAAAACTCTCAAACATATTCTGACAAATATGAAGTTTGAGGGTACAGTGCAACCTCTCTACAACAGCCACCCATGGGATGACGCAATTTTGTTGTCTGATGTTTATTTATTTCTTCAATAATTATCATCAAAACAATGTTTTGGCAACATTTTAGAATCATTTCCAATGGAAATGATTCTAAAATGCTGTCAAAACATGTTTTTATTAAGAAAGAAGGCAAAAGCAGCAGCAGACGACAATTTTCTTGCTCAGCAGTCTAATGGTTAGATATAGAGGAAATCGTTCATTTGGGATATAGAATAGCGGATGTTACAGAGAGGGTGTTTTTGTAGAGAGGTGGCCGTTCGAGGAGGTTCGACTGTATAAACATTGGTAAAAAAATGGCTACAAAATGTAATCGTCCGAACTGTGGACTGTGCGTACATAGCTTAGAGTATAGCCACTGTACATTCAGTGGCATGATTGTTTATGTCAATGAATCGATGTCATGTAATGTACACAGTGTTTTATATGTTATAACATGTAATGGATGCGGAGAGTACTATATTCATTTGGTGAAACATCAAACTTGCGGAATCGCACAACAAATACGAGACCCTGCAGCTCGACAAATACCACTCAGTGGGCATATAGATGTATGTGCTAAAGACCGATCTCCGAAGTTTCAGATGTTTCCTTTTTATAAATTTAAAAGTACGAGTAGAACTCTCCGCTCAGAAAAAGAAAAATATTTCCAAAAACTATTCCAACCAAAGTTGAACAGCCTACCTACCATATACATGTACTACGTAACGTCATAGAACATTGTGGAGCATGACGTTACGTTGTTAATACTCCTAAAGTGTCTTACTAACGAAACCGGTAGGTTTCAAGGTTTACGATAATAAGTATTAAATAAGTCATGCAACATGTAACTTAAGAGTTATTACTGTATATACATGTATGTATATATATGACAGCCATCTCGTTTGAAGTTACAACTGAAAATACTGAAATATGTTATCTCCACAAAAACTGATCACTTGCGGAGCTAGAGACGGAAAGTTGCATATTTCCTCAATCATCATCCAGAGGCAAATGTGCTGTGATGGTGCAACATCATTCCCATACATACGTTTTCTCTGGAATAAATTACTGTTTGAAAGTCCTAGAAAAAATGTGTACGAAGCTGGCGGCTAACTGTTCACTGCTACCTAGCTGTGAGAAGTAAATATAATGGCTGCTGTATTCATACGCACGAAATGTCGTGATTTCTGTTTTCCAGAATTTAACTCATAAACTGAGCAAATAACTGTGCAAACTATATAGAATAGTATATTTAGGCGTTTATATACAAAGCAAGACAGACCAACACGCCATAGGATAAGATGGCACAAGGGCACTATTGTCTTGGTCGTACTCGCCGTTTAGGCGTAGCACGATCAATGGCTGCCCCCATAGAAACTTGCGTAACATAATATGCTATATCAAGAGTGATAACATATAAAAATAGGTAAACGTAAATATTCACGTTCTTCACTTATGGATGACTGTGATAGATGTTGGTATACATGTACGTATTTATTTAGATCGCTTCTCTAATCACACATATACTCAAGTGAAACAGTATTGTCCCCTCTACTAGATTGCGGCTTGTAGGCTTATCGTGGGTGAAAACAAAGAAAACACAACTTTAATATGAAATTTATTCATTAACGCAGGTAATGGTATGAAATTCATTATGATATGAAAATCATGTGTATGGTGGGTGAAAACAAAGAAAACACAACTTTAATATGAAATGTATTCATTAACAAAGGTAATGGTATGAAATTCATTATGAATTAATTTATGATATATAAATCATGTGTATGCCATATCAGCTAATAGATGCAAATGAACACTTCGAAATCACAAATTCACAAAAGTCAGTATCGTGTATATCCCCCATTAGCCCGAATCACTGCGTTGCACCGTCTCCTCATAGAGTCGATAAGGTCGCGATTTGTTCCTTGCGGAATGTTGGCCCACTCGTCCAAAAGTGCCGCTTGAAGTTCGTTGACGTTTCTCGGCTGATGTGGACGTTGACGTAATTTACGTTTGACGTTGTCCCATAGATGCTCGATAGGATTTAGATCCGGACTTCTCGCTGGCCATTGAAGAACATTCACGTTATGTCTCTCCGAGAACTGTGTAGTAGCGTTAGCAGTGTGGCTTGTGGCATTGTCTTGCTGAAACATCATGTTACGGTTAACGTCAAACAACGAACAACAACCGGCGCCAGTACAACATCTCTGTATTTGGCTGCGTTCAAATTTCCGTCAATTGGCATCAAACGCGTCTTGTGGTGAAAACTTATGCCGCCCCAAAACATCTTCGATCCACCGCCGTACCTGTATTTCTCTAACACACAACAATCGGCGCAACGTTCGTTCTTGCATCTATATACGTGCGTCGTACCGTCGTGTGTTGACAAGTTGAATCTGCATTCGTCGGACACCACAACATTATTCCAGTCTCTTCGAGTCCATCGCAGATGATTTCTGACCCAAACAAGGCGATTGTTCCAATTCCATCGTGATAGAATAGGCCCAACGTATGGTCTCGTCGCTCAGACGCCAATATCCCTCAGCCGGTTTTTGACGGTGGCTCTGCTAACGTGACGACCGTCTCTCCCTAAAATCCTTCTCGACGTCGACGCAGCATTTTCCACCCTGTTACGCAAGTGTCAAGCTCGTATGTACTGATCTTGACGTCGTGATGTCACACGCGGTCTCCCGCTGCGTGGCAAGTGTTTGACGGAGCCTATTCGCCGGAAGTTCACCCTCAATCATCGAATTGTCTTCGGATGGACTCCAAAATGACGTGCGAAATCAATTGTTCGGGCCCCAGCATCCAACATGCCTATTGCGCATTCTTTTAAATTTTCTCCTAACGTCGGCATGAGGTTAATCAAGTTACGTCTGAAATTCTGCCTACAGCGCTTATTCTCCTAGAGTTTTTTCGTGTTTTTCTTACTTAGCACTTTGTATGCTTCGTAATGGACAATACTATCGAAGTGAATACTGCACGAGCACCTCTTACATGCCAAAACGATATAACGTCAATTTCGAGGCCCACGTGCCGTTACAGGTGAATTAATTAAATGAAACCCGGGCAGCGCCAATGGATATCTTATGCGATATTTTGTGTATAATTTTATAATTATACGCCATCAATTCATCTCAAAATATGAAATTATGAAAGGGGACAAGACTTGTTCACTTGAGTATATATGTATATAAATCGGATAGTACATTGTGCATGCATTATCTACCTCTGCTTCTGGGTCTGTTTCACTAAACTTCGTACGAATAAAATGTTCGTAAGTGCAAAATTATGATATTCTGTACATTTCACATTATTAATGTATTCTTGTAAAGAATTATTGGATTTACATTTATTGAGCTCAATACATGTAAATCCATCAATTGAAATTTACAGACGACCCTAAATTTGCACTTACGAACAATTTAGTCGTACGAAGCTTAGTGAAACGTACCCCTGATTCCTACTATTACCATCAGTCATTATTGCATGCATAGGTGGAGCTGGTTTTGGGGTGTGCATATATGTATTGATACTGCACATGTACTGGATATGTATTAATGTTGACACACACGCAACACACACGCGCACGCGCACGCGCACGCGCACGCGCACGCGCACGCGCACGCGCACGCGCACGCGCACGCACGACACGCACGCACGCACGCACGCACGCACGCACGCACACACACACACACACACACACGCACACACATACACACAGAGAAGGAAGACATTATGAGACCGAGGGCTGTACAGTCAGTGTATAATCCGTTACTGTCTGTTTCACACAGACACATATACGGAGCCCCATAGGAGACATCGATTTATTTTCATTAATTCGTTCACTAAATAACAATTCGTTCCCTAGAATTAACAATTCGTTCCCACGATATAGCAACTCCTTCCCTCGAATTAACAATTCGTGCCCACGAAATGACAATAATTCGTTCCCTCAATTTAACAATTCGTTGTAATTTCGTGGGAACGAATTTTTAAATTGAGGGAATGAATTGTTATTTTGTGGAAACGAATTAATAAAAACAATTCTATGTCCCCTGCTCAAATGTTACGGCTATATAAACAATGCAAACACAATATTCTTTCCGATAATGTTAACTTATATCAACATTTAATAATGAGCCTTGTTTTTAGTTTGTGAAATTTGGTCCATTATTGATTTTATTACGAAAAAACAACTTCCCCATTTTTCTATTTTCAGAAATAGTGGACCGATTTTTATTAATTGTGCTCGTTTTTTGAAACCCCACACAGGTCCTCCACCTCATTTTCCCCCATATTAAATTCCCATAGACAAATCAAGTTTTCGAAATAAAATTAATATTTGACAAAATTTCACGAAATAAAAATAAGGGTCATTCTAAAGTATTTATAAAATTTAATATTATCGAAAAAAAAGTTTTTGAATTGTTTATATGGCCGTAAAATTTGGGCAGGTTTCGCGAAACAGATAGTAGTTCCGAATACATTTTATAGAGTGGAGCAGTAA
The DNA here is from genome assembly GCA_029237695.1 of Conchocele bisecta. Classification (NCBI taxonomy): domain Eukaryota; kingdom Metazoa; phylum Mollusca; class Bivalvia; order Lucinida; family Thyasiridae; genus Conchocele; species Conchocele bisecta. The sequence continues at coordinate 38,606,846 of CM055272.1, forward strand.
ATAAGTACCTCAAAGTCAAACACATTAAATTCATTTAACAGTGTCGACTTTCCATTTTGGGATTCGTTTGTCAGCACAATAAACCACCACGTTTGTAAATGAATGTGATGAAGAGAGCATGGAATGGAATACGTTGTTCCAATCCGGACTAACGTCGTCTCACAGTAATATATATACTATATATAATAGAATTACAGACGCTGTTCCAATCCAGACTAACACCGTTTCACAATCGAAACTACTCGTATCGCGGTGGTAATACACACATAATATAATTTTGAGACACGCCTTGGAATTTTGTACCATCGGACATTTGCGTAATTTCATGTTTACAAAATTTACAATATTTTCCGTAAATGGCGTCAAAAGTTGACACAATTGTCAGAGTTCATGCGGAATTATATAAAGTAAGTACACAATCGCATGGCGTGTCTCTATTGGAAGACGTTGATCCAATCCAGACAAGCTCATCTCGCTGTAATAAACACAGACTGGAATTACAGACGCTATCCCATGTCGTTAATATACATAGAATAAGAGGATATTCCACCCGAGTGTCAGAATATATTGTCATAAACGAGCCGAGTTTCTGACGACATTTTCTGATCACGAGGGTGGAATATCCTTTTATCGCATACCCAGAGTCCATTTCAATGTTATTTCCGAAGCCACGCCCATGTGGGATTTTTCTGTCTCACACGGCTATCTCACACGGCCGACCTGTCACACACTGCCAGAACTATTTTTTGTGTATTGGATTCCAAACGTCGTCTGCATTGTTTACAAACACACGCTCTCTACACAGTACTGTCAATAGACAACAATGTCAACAACGTCGCTCTGGAATTTGTGATGTAGGCTATTATATATTTCATGTTTTATCCAGTTTTATCAAATTTGCGTAAATGTGTGGGACGAGTTCTGTAAGGGGCGTCTGTCAATCAGCTGGCCGAATACTGAATACATGATTATTATTAAAAAAAAACACATGTAATTGACAGCAAAATATTTACCTCGTATGTTGTTGATTCTTCCCCAAACATATGTACAGTGACAGTTGATAGTGATTGGAATATTTGTTTAATAATCCAGTGAGCAAGAATTTCTTGAAAACGGCTACGTTTTGAAATGACAAGTGTCCGTCGGAGTGAAACTTTCGGCGGACTGATATTTGCGTAATTGAAGACAGCGTCTCGGAATTGCAATACATACTCAAAATAAAAACATAAAATGATTCTGTAAACATTATTGTACAAATTTGAATCGAGGATATATGGTCTATTTTCAATATTTATATGAGTTTGTCTCGTACCGCGTCCTATTTATTTTGTGTATGTAGTAATTGGGTTTACACATCATGTCATGGGCGTCTCGAGACCGTATTTTTTATTGGGCCGTTATGTGTTAAATGTTTCGATCCAATGTAGGAGACTCTAATTTGTTGGTGTAAACTTTGTTTACACCCATTTGTTGATACGGGTAATGCGACTGAGTGGTTGTATTGGAGATAGCGTATACAGAAAAAATGTTAGTATTATACTATGGTGGTTCGTTGATGGCGTACTATGGCTGAACATGATTCTGGACTTAGTAGGTATGCGAAAAAAAGTATTCCAGATATACTCCGGTGTGTGACTAAGGATATTCCACCCTCGTGGTCAGAATATGTCGTCAGAAACTCGGCAACGCCTCGTTTCTGACAACATATTCTGACCACTCGGGTGGAATATCCGGAGTATATATGGAATACTCTTAGTCCCACACCAGTCCATATGATGGATACTTTTTCTCGCCCCTATATATAACATATTTGTAAATCTCAAAATATGTATCCGTCCCGGAATAAGATTCAACTTTGTATTCGCTGAATTGATGCGACTTTTGACACGTCCAATGTCTTCGCCATGTCAACACATGGGTTAAAACAAAGTTTTAAAAAAAGTTTTCACCCACGAATTGGGGTCGCTAATGCCAGTTCAGTGGATCATTTGCAAATTATTTTCAAATTAGTGTTCATTGTAATCGCCATACAAGCCTGGCGAGGCCAAAATGTACTTTACACATTGCGACGTCATCAAAATTAAAAGGTCATGACGCTATGACGTGATAATAAACACGTCAACATTCATTGAAAACAATAAACAGTAATCATATTCATTATTTGATGCAGTTATTGTTATGCACATTAGCCTTAATGTTGCCCTGTTAGAAAAGTTACCATTGCTTGATGTAAGACAAGCACGTGTAGGGTTAGACAATGAAATCTCATATGGGCGTGATTATACGGATATCATTGTATCGAGGCGCCTTGTAGGCGAGAATGCAATGTCAGATGTTTTCCCATTCAGGACTAAGCTCGTCTCGGGGCAACAAACACTGAATGGAATGACATACGTTGTTACAATTCGGGCTACACTCGTCTCACGATGGGAAACACAGAATAATGAATATAGTGACAGGTATTGTCCGACTCGGGAATAATCTCGTCTCACTGTAATTGACATATACCATAATAGATCGAGAGATGCTGTCCCATTCCGGACGCGGCTCGTCACACGGTAATGTACATAAATAGTGTCCCATCTCGGATTAAAGTCGTCCCAAGGTAATATACATAGAACATATTGCCAGACGTTGTCCCATTCCAGACTAAACTCGTGTCGGGGTAATACACATATAATGTAATGTCGGATGTTGTCCCTATCCGGAAATAATGTCGTTTCACGCAAATAAACACGTTATTTCAATGGGAATACACTAGTCTCATCGGATCATGGCAATAAACACAGAATAGAATGACAGACATTCTCCCATTCCGGAATAATTGCGTAGACATCGTCGGCGTTCTGAGCAAACTTGATTCTCACACGGCTCTGGAAATGTCCCCGCAACGGTACCGGAATCTCCCGCTCGGCGACCTGCTCGATTGAAATGATGAGTACCGGCTTACGGAGCTGGTAGGCCTGATGTAGCTCCGCGATACACCAGTCGCTGTGACAGTAATTCGCGGACATGACGACAACAAGAAGCCCCGACATCTCCAAGTTGCGGGCGACTTCGTCGGCGATGTACTGGCCCGGCCTGAAATGCCGGTCGCCAATACAGACGAGTTCACGATCCGTCCTGCAGAATGCCCTTAAGTGGTCGTGTATTTCTGGGTACAAGTGCTCCAAGACGATGCTGTCGTCGACGCTGCTATAGGACAGGAATACCGGGTATTTGAATTCATAGTCATCATCCTCGATTCGTCGTCTCCTATCATCCACATGCGCACCAACTCTCTTCATTTTCAAAGACTTCAGTATATATATATATATCAGCACTATCAATGTTATTGACATGATAGGGATAAGACTCGCCATTAGAATTGTTCTCCTCAGTATCATTTCACGGTCACACAAGTACTGCGTATAGCTGACCGTGTCCTTGCCAATTGTCTTTGATTCCTTATTCTCGGCCACACATTCGTATCGCCTATCCATATCTATGACTACCGGAGACGTAGACATCCATTCAACATAACTCACGTCTGCACAAGACGAGCATTTCAGCGGATTGTTGTGTACATTAAGTCTTAAACGGTCATTTATGTCACGTATCTGCTTGCTGTAAATATAGTTAAAATTGTTAATTGATAAAGAATCTAAAATTGATATGTCGTTGCCGCTGATGTCTACATATCTAAGTTCCATGAGTTTTACAATTGAAAATGTTACATGAGAAAGTTTGTTATTGGATATATCTAAAACTTTGAGATTTGTGTTATGTGCAAACATATTTGGCGGAATTTGTGAGAAATTGTTGTTGGATAAACTCAACACCTCCAGCACGTCTAAACTAGAGAACAATGTTTCCAATTCCGTTTCGTTCGACTCCATACGACTCAGCATGTTGTGTGAAATGTCTAATTTCTTCAAAGATGATGTGATAGCCTGCTGGAAACACATCGGTGTCACGTACTCCATATCGTTGTGCGATAGGTATAATGACTCAAGCCGAATGTAGGCTGACACAACAATAATATCCAGCCATTTAAGTCTGTTAAATGAAAGGTCAATATGTTTCACAGCCCAGGTGAGTGATAGATTCACGACACAATCATAGAAGTACTGATGCTTACCCGGCGCTACTTTAGATAATCTCATGGCAATCATCGTCACAACGGTGCTCAGGAAGTAAAATAATTCTGGATTATCATCGTATGTTATTGTAATGTTCTCATTGATGAATTTCTCGTTTATTGTTATCTCATATTGGGAATAACCGAGCATACCACTTATGTCGAAAGTGACAAGACTTGTGCAATTAACAAAGCCAGTCAGATTTGCGTTGATCTTATTGATGGGATAATTTGCATTAGTTACAATGAATGTATCTGACAAATTCAACATGTTCACTGTTTCACACAATGGATACACTGGTATACTTTTATTTATACTTTTCTTTTCTATCATGAGCCGTGTAGAACTAAAGTCTATTCCTGTAATGTTCCTGCCATTTACTAAATCGCGAAATGTTTCTTCTGTTAGTGTGTTCATGTTTTGATTAACCGTGTTAACATTGTGTAATATCAGAATTCTAAGGTTTGGGAGAATAGTTGAGTTTGACAGTGCGTTTGAAATGTAGTTTATTGAGAGTGTTTGGCAATCTGACATATCTAACATATTTACTTTTTCCAGCCCGGAAAACACTCCTAATGACAGTTGCGATAAATATTGTAAATTTATTGTTAGGTAGACCAGATTATCAAGACCTGTAAACAGATGAGTTCTTAGTCCAATTATTTTATGGTGTCCGGAATCACCGCCCGTTAGCAGCAACTGTTTGACATTGCCCCAGGTTTTGTTGCAAAATACGCAAGCTTTGTTCATTTGAGATGGCAGCAATTTTCGCAACACTACCTCTGTGATTCCACGCGGTACCGATGCGGGTATTATACTGACACATGTCATACTCTCGGATTCGGTCGTACAACCTGTCTGGATCCAGTTCGGATATGCAGCTACACTCCAGGTGAGGGCTGCCAGCAGCAATATAATTACACTGTTCATCGCTGGATGATGGCATCTGGAAACAATAGCAACATGAATGTGCATGCGTTAACTTAGCAGATTGTGATAATAGTAAATAGAGTATTATTCAACTACCATTTTGAAATACCGGATTTATTTTCCGAGACATATGTAAATCCGATAAATAATCGAGTACAGAGCTCGAGTTTCTTTGTCGGATTTAAATACGTCAAGGGAAATAAAGTCGATAATTCAGAATGGTAGTGAAATAAATTGTATATTACATGCTCTTAGAAAAAAGTGAACTTTGCTCTTAGACGTTCTTATAACGTTATCAAAATTGACAATTTTTACGTTAGCGTATGAATTATTTCTTTGCCGGAAATGACGTCAAAATGTGACGTCAATGACATAGAGGATATTCCATCGTACATTTTGAATAGCGGGAAATAATACACGTAAGCAACGAGTGAGCTTAGCGAACAAGCTGCTTGCACGGACGCCGACGGACACCAGTGTATTATTTCCGCTATTCAAACATGTACGATTGAATATCCTATTTATTACACTTCCATGGCGGATATATATGCACATTTAGTCTATTTTTTAGATTAAAAGCAATGAATTGTGATGTGCGCATGAATAGTTACACAATTACATGTTTTCCCGCGTTTTAACGGTACGTTGTGTGACGTCAAATGTGACGTCATGTAAACTTTTTGAAATACAAATTACGCAGCTGTTTCTATGAACCAGATTTATTTGACTGCATGTTTGGAATGTGTTCAATCACATTAACATTCTAGCTCATTCGAAACCCTTTCTAAGTTTTCAAATAACTTTATTTTGACTGTAATAAAATGTAAATATTTTGCATGGTAGCTCGTGGTTTCCAAGAAAACAGGCGCGCAATTACGGGTGTTCTCTTCACGGTGTATTATTTGTGAGGAGTTGATTACTGGTTTTATCTCACAGCGAAACCCATGCAAATAACTCTCCAGAGTGTAATACATATCGTAAACATCTAGTAGGAAATATTTCCTTCAAGGACATAAATCCCTCTAGCATCACGGTAAATCACTGGGTAGTATGTACTAGTGTGGATCATCACAAGAAATCCTCGTTATGCCATTTCATAAATGTGTTATGACACACGTGTCATGGAGCGCATTTTATTGACTGGCCGCATCACCCTAATTACGTATTCGTATTATGCTTCAACGTTATGTCAAATGAATAAACTAGAGACGTTCCAAATAGCGTCCGTAATGGCGCGACAAAGCAAATATGTATTGACGTTGACGTCATCGTGTTTTAAACGTCATTAGAAGCGTTCGTGACTCACTAAAATTACTGCAATTGTCAGAATGAACTCCCGTCTCGTAGTATGAAGTGCTTACAAAGAACAGGAACCTGTTATATGGCATATTTGTAATACTATTATTGTTAGGATTAAAGCTATTTTTCTCCATAGAGATTTTAACTAGCTTCGAAAATAGTCAATGGCGTCTGCTGACTGTAACATAGTGTATATCTCCAAGTTCTCTGCTCTTTGTAGGCTGAAGTCCTGTGATAAACATAATGTCAAGCTCGTTTCCCATTAATATGAGATTTATGAAACTCGTCCGCAATTGTATCCACCTCGTCAGAGGCTCAGTGCATAAATTGTGCATGACTCGTTTCATAAATCTCATATCAAATGGAAACTCGTTGGGGATTCTCTATTTATGTTCATATGAGGCGTGCACACTTAGATACACATATGGGGGAAATAAGATTGTCCAAGTACATGTACGTTGACCTTGACCGTAGGTATGGGGTTCGCACGGGCTGGCTGTAACATGAATGACAATCCAAATGCTGATAATGAAACGTTCAACGTGTTAAGTCAGTTCGTCATATGGTTATGGTCATGTAATATACATATACGCAGATTCGTAAACACCCTTAATGTAAATTTCAGTATTTAACATGAGTATGGGCAAGTGATCACACAGTTGGGCAAGAATGTAAATATATAGGGTAGTCCAAAATATCTGTCCCCACGTTGGGACCTATCTGTTACAAGTAGATAATAATATGCATTGTGATTTATGTATCAGAATAAAATACAATTATTTTTTCCTATATATAATATTCAGGAAAAACATAGATATGCTGCTTTATATATGATTTTCAAAAAGTATACTCATTTTTTACATAATGTGAAAAATAGCCGGTCTTCACAAAACTTGCGTCCAAACGCTATTTGATTGGTGAAACAATGCACAACTCCTCAATTGTTTTTTCTCCTTTTTTTGCTGAGGGAATAACTTCCTGCCTTTCCCAAGCTATGCACATGCAAATACTAAGCTAGTTCAGATCTGGAAAATGAGGGATGCATTCTATACCTGTTTATGGATATCCGGTTTCTCAGTCTATCTACAGCTGTTTTACATACATATGCATGTAGTACGGTTCCGGTGAAACGATACACATACATGTACATTATATAGTTATCTCATCATATGGTCAACATTTGTGTTACTTGGCCTTCATAATAGACAATAATTGTCATTACATATACATATTATGACTGTTCTTTGTTTACATAATATACATTGTTCAACTAAAAATGACACAATCAACCAAGTACTACTTGCATGTAACAACACATCAAATACACTGTAGAATATATGTGAATCGGTTTAATGATTCATCATTATCTCATAATATTACCTTTGTATAAGGTTAATGATTGAAATAGTCCGTCCTAACATTTCATTATCATTTTCCGATGCTATCGATCGCGTTTCAATACTTGTATAACAGTTTTCAACCAATTTTCATAATTTCTTTGAAATACCAGTATTGAATATTGTGACGTCATACCATAAAGGTAGTGACGTCATTAGTCACATTATATAATGAGTATAATGTTACAATATATTATACATTTGTAGTTGTATAATATTACGTATATTACTTTAGTTTGAATGATTATCTTGATTAGAATACTAGTTATGTCTATTTAAAGTGGGGACATATATTTTTAGCCACCCTGTATATATTAAGATACTAATTAAGCATGGATAGTATCAACTCAATCAGCAGCAGGTGGGGGTGAATGGACTGTTGTGTGGGCCCCCTGATGAGCCCGTCCTTCCTTCCTGCGTCTCATAGCGCTCTTTCCGTCCTCAAAAGAGAGCCCGGGGACGGCCCACAACCATCGCCGGCCGGGGGGCTCTATCAAATCAAAGTACTGAAAGTACTGAAATATGTTATCTTAACAAAAACTGATCATTTGCGGAACTAGAGACTGAAAGTTGCATATTTTCGCAATCATCATCCAGAGGCAAATGTTCGGTGATGGTGAAAACTCATTACCACCCGTACGTTTTCTCTAGAATACATTACTTTTTGAAACTCCCTAGGCTATTACTGTACTATACAGGGATCCTCCAGATTATCGGACAAAATGGCAGTGTTTATATAATATTGTTCCTAACATAGAAGTTACGGGCATAAACTTTTCACAGAACAATCGTCGGTTCTTGCTTTCTCAGCTCATGTAAATTATTTAGCAAACTGTGCCATCTTTCTCACTTAAAATTGGGTCAGATCATCAGTCGTAAGATTGCCCCAAAATTAACATTGACAATCAATTATCCGGATATACGTATAATAGTCTTATAACTTCTGTTCTCACATTGAAATGATAGGTTTATCGCCTGTAAACCAGTGTAAACAGCATTGTGTAGCTCTGCCGAAACATCAGCCACCCTTCGCTTCTTGGAAAACACCATATTTATAGAATTCATTGTATTTATAGAACAACTCGGCAATGACGTAATGGGCGCACTCGAATGTGCCCCCCTCCCCCGCGACTTTTGATGTTGTAAACAACTTGTGGACAGAGTTTGGGAATGTTTTCAGCACATTTTACTAAATGTTCACCTTGGCGATATATTCTTCACACTGGCATGGAAACAGCAAGCAGCTGCGTGACTTATATGTATTTGTTGCAATATCGGATCTAAAGAATGTGATTAATTAACAGGTATTTTCATTTGTCCGATAAACTGATTGTCCGGATAACTGGTATGACGTCGCCCGTCATAGGTAGTGCCTATTTCATATTAGCTGCTGTATTCATACTCACGAAACGTCTTGATTCATATTTTCCAGCCTTTAACTGATAAACTGAGCACAAAACTGTGAAAACTATAGCGAATAGTATATGTAGAGTTTTAGATACAAAGTAAGACAGACCAAAACGCCATAGGATAAGTTGTCACAGTGCCCTATTTTCTTGGTCGTACTCGCCGTTTAGGCGCAGCACGACAATGAGTAACATAATACGCTATCTCCAAGGGAGATAACATGTAAAAAGCAGCAATGTTGGGTGGGGGTGGGGGGGGGGGGGGTTCCCATATCGAGTCGGGGCGCGAAGTGTGGTAGGTGGGTATTGGTGTGAGGTCCTTTTAGAGGGATGTTGGGGCGGTGGTATACCTCAGGTACTCGTTAAACATGAAAGGCCAAACCAGTTGCGCCTGTTTAAAGGTGGATGGGGCGGAACTGTATGGAAAAAAGCTGTTGCGTATGGAAAAAGCTGTTGTAAGGTCCACCGAGTAAGGATCCGCCGAGCTTATACAAACACGGCGCCTTGTAAATCTTGCGCAAATGGTGTCCAGAGTGACTTTCATGTTTGTCGAAGTTGCGGTCGGGAAAGGATTCGGCATCGGCATCGGCAGGTGGCCTTGAAAGGAGGGCCAGACGCCAGTTTCAACGGGTTCTGGATGAACTCCTTGCCAGTCGCGTCCCCATTTAGACAGTGGCGGGCAAGGTGTATACCCGTCCGTCTGGGTCAATCCCTTGCCACCCGCATCCCCATTTAGACAGTGGTCTGGAAAGAAGCATACCCATCTAGGGCCGCCCCTGGCTACTCGTGTTCCCATTTAGACAGTGGTCGGGTAAGATATATACCATCTAACACATGGCTACTGTACGTAATTTACGCGCCCGCGACAACAAATTCGGTCTATCGGGGTATTCGGCCTTCCGAAAACCTGACCTGGTCAGGGCCATCGCCTCAAAACGCTCGGAAGAGTATCAGAAAATACTCTTGCGGGCTACGAGGTCAGGGCGGACTGCGGAGAAAAGACTGCGGAAGAACCCAATCACGCGAGAAAAGTTGTTCCGGTGCAAGGCGAGCGAGAGAGACGACGGACTCTTGTGCAAATTATTTCACAGGAAGGGCCCAGTAAGGCTCCCAGCTGACGAGTCATGGGTCGAGAATATGAACGACGCCAAAGATGAGTTTGAACTCGACGGCGCCCCCGCGGTCTTCTCTACATGGAGGATAGAGAGAGTCGACGTCAATGATGTCGTTGCTGCCCAAGGAGGGCTGATAACCTTGGACGCTCGTATGACAGACGACGAGAGTACAGCAAAGCTCCTTGCAGCCCTTCCAGAGGTCGAGTTCGTGCTAAAAATCAAGTTCCTGTGAGAGCGAAATATAGACGACTGGGTCGTCGAAGATAAGTTCGGCCCGGTCAGATCCAAGCGGAAGAAGGGTCAGGGTGTTGTTGAAATCACACAAGTCACCAAACCAGGTTTGCTGACCGGAATCGACCAGGTGCTCTACCAAAACGCCTACCCCAGGTGTTCTATCAAAACGCCTACCCAATCACCGCGGTTGTCTATGGTCTATATTCACTGAGAGATCCAGACCCTGCCAACCTAGCCCAAATGCGCGACGGCGACCTCAACTATTTCCCCCAGAAGGTATTAGAGCTCTTTGATGGCACCTTGAGAGTCCATGTGCTCACTGATGCCCGGAGACGGAAAATAGAGGAATTCAGATAGCATTAGACGCTCGTATGACAGACGACGAGAGGGCAGCGGATGGGAGGCGTTCACAAAACAGGCACAACAGTCGACGATGTGATCGCTCTGGAGAGGGTCCTCTAACGTGCCATCATCCTGCGGTACATAGCTGGAGTGGACCTCCTGAACAATGGCAAGTATGGTAGAGGTGGAAATGGTTACCATCGACCAATATATCTCACCTGCCACAACAGCCACACCTGATCCAAATACCTCCACTTCCCGAAGTCCAGGCAGGTCCACATATACGACGGTGATATCTGGCAGGCCATCCGAGAGGCAACAAGAACCCAGCCTATCGCAATCTGGCTTATTGAGGGTGGAGACAACCGGCTCAACGTGGACCAATTTGTGCTCCAATACGGCAGCACTTATATGACACAAGAAGGCCAGGACCGACTCCTGGAAGCCTGTGCCCAACTAGGTGATGAGTCAGTGGCTGACAGGGCTTTCGGGCAAACCACGCGGCCAGCATCATGGCCAAAGAGCGCAACGGCTGGAAACTGACACCAGCCGGCCTCGTCGACGACATCCAAAAGCCCTGTGTAGTATATGCCCACGGCAGCCTCTGTAACTCCATGTACTATGACACGACAGACGCCATCAGCATCGACATGAAGGCCTGTTACCCCACCAGCTTCCAAAGTCAGGGCCAGGCCAAACCGTATTTCGACCCCAATGGGGTACTGCCGCATCTGTCTTATCTGCCATGACGAGGGAACGATGAGGCCATCCCGAGATAGGATCAACCCGGCCCAGTGGCGCGACAAGGGCGATCAGCTCTTCATGTCACAAGACACGCAGCCTACCTCGCCAAGCCAGAGTGGATCAGCCAAGCAAAGGACCTCCCTCCCAGCATTGCACCACGATACGATGATCCTCTGTCCCGACGCCGGCTGAGCTACTAAACGGCTGCCGGGGTAGCTGGAAAACTACGAGAGCAATCGAGTTCTTCCGAGCGGGAAACACCATCGTGTTCACCCCAACGCACTGCCTTGCAACAGAGATACGGGTCAGGTGGTCAAGGCTCAGACCTACCATAGCTACTTCCAGTGGAGTGGCCAGAACGACTGGACGCCCGACAGAATGGGTCAGAAGTACATCCATCGTGTCATCATCTGGGACGAGGTATGCACCGTTCCCAAGCCCATTCTGGCTATTCCTGGGCTGGCTTGGCAAAAGAGGCGTCCATGTCATCTGCTGTGGTGATCAAGGCCAACCACCACCGGCGAAATGCCGCACGACTGGCTCTGCGAGGCGGTTGACTACTACGAGGAGGTTGAGGTTGACCACAAGGCAAAGGACGACAAACTCACACCCTGCAAAAGAGAATTCGCCTCCCTGGCTCTCTCGGATCGGAGCGCTTTGTGGAGCAATGAAGGCCGGGCGACTTCATATTGGCTAGACTCCAGAAGGTCTGTGACATAATGGTGCCCATACAAGGCACCGACCGCTCATATGAGCTAGTCCTCAATGACATCGTGAATGCCACGATCGAGGCAGCCAATAAAGCAGTGCAAACCGACCACTGGCGCCTTGGCTATGCCCTCACAGTTCACAGCGCACAGGGCCTCACCATCCACGACCGGCAGAAGGTCTGTGTCATTGAGGACTACTTCCAATGATCCAATATCGGCTACCTTGCAGTGTCTCGGGTAGAGTATATGCACCAACTCGAACTGGTAACCTGTCCCTGTCCACCAGCGGAGGGTTCTGAAGTCACACGTCAACTATAAGAGTCTATAAGGACCAGGGAAAAGGTTTCCAGGGCTTTACCCTAAAAGTCGACTGCATCTTACAGCTCAAAGAGACCCAATCCAACCGCTGCGCGGCCTATGACATCAAGCTGTTGTGGGCCTATACCCCAAAGGACACATATCAGTTTAGTGTAGACCGGTTGGACAATACTAGGAGGGCATACACGCGATAATGTCCTACTGACCTGCCTGGAATGCAGCCGAAAAAGAGGCGCTGCATAACTTAGCGCGTGAGTACATCATCTGGCGGCAGCTGGGTGTCAGGAGGCACAACAAAGCCACGTGGTGAGCCACCCAACAAATAGTACTGAAGCTACCCAGCCAGCGAAGCATCGCTATACACGCCTGTGTATTGCATATTTCTCGCTTCGAATTTATCACACATTTTGGACAAAAAACACGTCTGTCATTTTGTGCACTCAACTTACCACGATCTTAGATGCATGCCTGAATGTTCACACTTGTCAATAGTTTATGATTTTCGTCTTCCCACAGCAGGAAACTTGTTTAGTTCGTTATAATTCACAATAGTTTGTTGGCATTTCCGATGTGTGTTAAATGCAGCCGACATTTTTACTCGCTGTGCTTGTTTTGGCTGGTATCTGATCGGAACTGTCCGTCCTCAAAATCCAATCACTATGCGGGAGGTTGGACAAGTTCCGTCAGTCACGGAACTTGTCCAACTCGGTCTGACAAAACCTATAAATAGGAGTGAAATCTGTCAGTTGGCGACTTTGTCCCGAGCGACGCAACTCGAGATGCAACTCGCGTCTCAGAATTCCCAAGGCCAAAATATCCTCCCCCTTCAACATTACTCACCGACGATGTTACCAATGGTCCGTTAGTCGTGAGATGTGATGACTTGAACGTCATTCTGGCATTATTGATTATTAATATTGGCTGGAACCATAATAATGCCAATGTCCCATTACCCCACCCACTTTTTCCCATTGCGATACGATTCCCAATTTGAGCTTCATGACCCCCCCCCTGCTGTGTGACGCCCCACCCTATCTTCGTGCCCCCCTCCCACCCCTGTTAGGTGATCCCCATTCCATTGTCATGCGTCCTAGCTGTTCGGTGCCCCCCCCCCATTCAGCTATGTGGTCCATGATCCAACTCCAGCTTCGTGACCCCCGGCTGTGTGACTCCCCACCCCTGCTGTGTGTACACCTGCTGTGTAATTCCCCACACAGCTGTGTGACTCCCCACCCAACATTTGTCCCCACCCAGCTTCCTGACCCCCAGATGTGTGACTCCCCATCATAGCTTCGTGCCTGCCTCCCTTTCAACCCCCGCTGTGCGATTCCCGACCCTGCTTCGTGTCCTCCTGCTATGTGATGCCCCACCATAGCTTCGTGATTCCCGCTGTGTGCGTCCCCCACCCAGCATAATTAGTCCCCATCCTAGCTTCATGATTCCCACTGTGTGAACTCCCCCACCCAGCATTAGTCCCAACCCCAGCTTCGTGATTCCTGCTGTGTGACTCCCCACCCAGCATTAGTCCCAACCCCAGCTTCGTGATTCCCGCTGTGGGCGTCCCCCCTCCCAGCATAATTTTAGTCCCCATCCAAGCGTCCTGATTCCGTTGTGAGACTCCCCCACCCAGCTTAGTTCCCACACCACCTTCGTGATTCCCGCTGTGCGACTCCCCCACCCAGCATTAGTCCCAACCCCAGCTCCAACTTCGTGATTCCCGCTGTGTGACTCCCCCACTCAGTAGCAAAATGTATGATAGCCCCACGATTCCCGTTTAGGTCCGTGCTTGTACGCTTAGAAAATAGTCGCCTATGTTAGTTAGTCTCGACTCGCATACATGTACTACGAATATATACTAACTGTTGATTTATATAGTCCTGTATACCACCCAGATACCGTTATTGTTACTATGAATTGTCACCCTCATATAATAGTACGTGTTGCATATATTGTGCTTTATGTGTTATCAAAATATCAGGTATTAATACTGAATTCGCCACTGTCGTTCTTTCATTTCCAAGTAAATATAGTCGTTCAATTTCCCTACCCCGATTCACGAGGGCCCGCTACCATTCTCCTGCGTGAACAGGAAATATCTGGTGTATACCGTATTGCTGAAGACGGATACGACATAGGGACGTTACAGTACAGCAGGGGCTCATCAGGCTTGGTGACTGAGCACGCCAGCCGATATACCTGGCGAGACCAGACAGGGTCAGTCGCGCGACCGCGACCACCCTTCAGCTCGCCAGGCTGGTAGAGATACCGAACAACAACAACCGAGGGGAGCTTTTGCTCTTATAGACCAACCGGGTGACATGGAACAACGGGGGAGGCATTTTGGGCTACAGTTTTGGCCTTGGTGGCATATTCTGGCTACTTGCAGGTGAGGCGGATTCAGTGCTGATATCACAGCAGACAGGCGGAAACCCACTGTCTGTCCCGCCGGGAGCCTCATCTCCTGGGCGTATTGGTTTCCAGACAACCGCTCAGCCCGGGTCCGGTTGAAGTGCTCCAAAATGCCCTGGTCACGGTGGATGTCCACACGGCCGCGCCTGACAGAAACACCATGTTACGCCTGTAGCTGGCTCACTGCGACTACAACCTCGAAGCCTCGGGTCGATATGGAGAAGCTTCGGCAAGCTAAGAGGGCTCCACTTATAGATGCGGGAGAGAGCTTCAGCAACCTCTTTGGCCTCTGTTGTGGCCAGAGGCTCAGCCGCCTTGTGAGTGCATACTTGTAAGTTGTGAAACAGACTTCTGCGACAGCCCCATGGAGCCGTCCAGTCGTGGTTCAAAGGTTTGTCGGGCCCGATAGCAACATCGCAGCAATGCAGCGGCGGAAAAACCCTCACTACTCATGTCGTGCTGGACTTGGCAAGTTAATAGGCCACCAGACCCGTAGCGGCCATTCCGCGGACGACAAATGCGATCACTCGGGCTTTCATCGCTAGGCGTGTAGAAGTCGAAAAGCTGACGCCCGGGTACCGGGGGTCCGACCGTTCAGCCCGTGACCTGAGCGTACTCTCGGATGGCGGCGTCGACGTCCCGGAAGGGTTGCCGTAAGGTCTTGGCGGCAAATTATTTCGTTAATCCTCTCAATATGGGCAGTCCGTTTTCGGGACCATGCTGCCTGCGCGGCCTGTGGCTGTTCTACGGCATGGTCATGATAATTGCGCTCCTCATCGACGTGTCGTAGCGTAGAGAATAGGTAGTTACTCCCAGAGAATGCCAAATCGTTAACTAGGGCACCGCCAACTAGCATTGGGATTGAGGCCATATCTAATTCATAATATCTGCTGGTATGACTCCCTGTTTAATTAGCATGTCGTTCGTGGCCATGGAGAGTGCAACGTCGATGACCACCATGCTGACGTCGTGGGGCGTGCATTTGAGCTCAGGGGCGAAGCCACAAATGACAATTTTACCCGTCATCTCGCTTCATTTTAAAAAAATTGTTGTCCTTCGATCCTGCTTATATGTAAGCGAGAGATGGACGATGAAAGGGTGTCTTAATTTGGCGGCCCGTACAGCTAACAGTACAGTGATTATGTTGTAAAATGAACTAAGAGAAAATACAATATGAGTTGTAATTTGAGGTTGTAGTGTCTGATAAATATGCGTTTGATATGCTGTGAATATGTCTCAACACTTCTCTCTGTATACATATATTTATCCAGACATGAATAAGATTTGTGGATGATTAGTCGCACGAACGTGACGGCGTAAATTAAAGGTACATGCCCACTCAATAGACACAAAATGTTATTCATAGGAATTAAATAAGTGTATAATTGTGTCACTACACCACCAGTTCTAAAAATTACGAGTGCGCGCTATTTAATCATTTAATAATATTTATTTTACTGATAGTGACGCGCGGTGGTAACAGGCTATTTTCATATGCAAATGAGGCATGGTATTTTTTTAATTATCTATAAATTTGCATCCGCTGAAACCAAAAATTAATTTTTATTGTTCGGACTGGATTAATAAACAGTATGAGTATTGCACATCAAAGAAAGAAATACAGAGAATACATATTAATGTCCGTTAACATTTTAAGAAAACACGGCTATCGCCCCTGATATCAGTGTGGAAAGTTCTGTCTGATATAAAATGCATAGCAATGCCAATAAATACGAGGGGTAATGGTGAATGAATGTTTATGTTTCCAGAAAATGTCTCCGATGATGTATCTGATATAGAGAACAGTTTGTGCCTACTGAGTGGGCATGTACCTTTAACGGTAGGGGATCCTCCTTATAGGAATCACGATCTGCCTGGTTTGATCCTCAGGTACGTTTTTATTTTTGACTCTTTTGTTACATGAGAGTTCAATGGGGTTATTGCCCATTATGAAAGTAGTAAGATTATTACTGATTCTCCAGCTTTTAGAAGGGGGCCAAGTGATTCTCGTGTGGCGAGGACCTGACATCAGATCAGGATTATTCTGATTTCAGGGCTGAACATATATGTTTTTAGTCGCGCCTGCTTTAGCAGAAGTCGTGACTATAGTCGCCGCTTTTTTCGTCGTAGTCCGCGTCGTCGTCCGAAATGTCAAAAAGTTTGTACAAGCTACTTCATCATGGTGTAACTTCAATATTACTTGACAGATTGCTTCAATATTTGGACACTTGATACATGTAAGCATTTGGAACAGCCATCTCCGATACATATTGGATTATGCAATGATGAAGAATGGCTTTTAAAGCAGAGATATTTTTATCTTTTGAATCATTGTACTAAACGTTGTATCATTAAACTGTCATAAACAACCAGTACACATGGCACAATTGAATATTATTTTCTGGTGTTCGTGTTTAAGAGTGCATCTGCTATGGCTCATCCGACACAGTGTATATACATGTATGTTAATATGTACTATGTATTAATAGTGTGATGTCAGTTACAGAGCAGTGCAGTGCCTTGGGAAATGCATGTGTATGATAAACGGAAATATATCATCCAAATCTGATATTGAGAAGTCCAAAATAAGACCGATAGTAACTTTTGCGATGGTGCGATGTGGCTACATATATAGAATGCGCCCAAACGGTACACAACTCAAGTCCAATACTGGCATATAATTCCTCGGAATGCAACGATGGACTGGAAAGCAAGAAGAAGACATACCTGGATACAATCTAGCAGGGGCAGACAAAACGTCAGTTGAGCTTAGGATACCTTTGATATTTGTGTTTTTATTTCACAAGAAAAATCAATTGTTATAGCTACATGGGTTAACAATTTGCCCGTCTCACTGGTGTGGAAATGATGCTGGTTAAGCCGCTTTTCCGTTCGCTCGCACCGCCCACACCAGTACTATGATATAGTAATACTAAAAATAACATCACGCGATAGGCATTGCGTGTGCACGCGATAGTCTTTGCGTGCACACGTGATAGTCTTTGCGTTAGTAATTTGACCTTGACCTTGGACATGGAGACCGCATGGGTGTGGTATGGAATGAAAATGTGGATGATGATCAGGAAGTACATGAAGTTTGAAGTAAATCCGACTTACCGTTGCAAAGATAATGGGTACCCGAAAACTTTAAAGCAAATCTTCCTTTAAGTAATTTGACATTGACTTGGACATGAAGGCCGCATTTGTGTGGTATGGAATGAATGCATGCAGCTGGTAACATGAACAAAATCCGAGACGAACATCTGAAACAAAAATATTATGTCTTATAAAGTTACTATGCCCTCGTTAGAAGTGAAAAATCACAATAATAACACGATTGAATTTAACATATTTTCGCATTGTAGTATTTTGTAATGCTCATGTGGCGTATTTATAGTATAATTGTATTTCTCCATGACGATAAAAGCTCAACGCGCATGGATTATTCAGACGCGGCGATATCTGAGAACCAAAGTACTTTATGCTTACTGTTTCTGTTGCAAAATGGTCCCTGCACCAACATAGGTTTACAAGGCCTATTATGGCACAGGGCCTTACTTGATGTGTTACCAACACCAACAGAGGCGGACATGTACCCCTGCCGGTATTGGAACCGGGAATACGATGGTCATATGGTTCTTAGCACCACCACAGATGGCCATCTGGTCTGTGGTGATACAAGAGCCCTACGTAATAATATCCCAACGCAGACCCGGGGCTACCCCGATGTTTGCATTTGGAACATAAAAATACATATATAATGTACCAGGTGTCCAGGTTCATTTGTGGTTTTGTACCAGGTGTCCGGGTTAATTTGTGGCTTGGAAACATTAATCAAGACTGGTGTCGAGTATGTTGTAATTGTCTGACAGCAGAACATGTTTCTCCTGTCAGACGCAATTTATTTTAATCTCAATATTGTATGAAATTATTTTCTAAAGTTATGATGTAACAAATTGAGACAAAAAATAGCAAAGCTGAAGAAACAAAGTTGGCCAGTGTAAACCACAGGCGGGTGGAGGGGTGGATGTGGAAACTTTGAAGAAAATTGCAAATCCGTTTTCTCAAATAATTTATGCAAATTCGACTGGGGATCTCGAAACAGTATCCAAAGTTGTAGTTTTCTGTGACGTCACCACGAGGATGATAAAGGTGAGGGGTGCCTAGAAACTGCAGTATTATAATTAGCTCTATAAGTATATGTTCCCGAAGGTACTAAAACCGTAAAGATGACAATCGTAGAAAAAGGCACCCCCCCTCCAGAGTGGTGTGTGTCAGGCACAGTGTGCATAAATATATTTTTCTACTGTGTATAAAAATCTTGAGTTTATGCTTACTGTTTCTGTTGCAAAATGGTCCCTGCACCAACATAGGTTTACAAGGCCTATTATGGCACAGGGCCTTACTTGATGTGTTACCAACACCAACAG
The DNA here is from genome assembly GCA_029237695.1 of Conchocele bisecta. Taxonomy (NCBI): domain Eukaryota; kingdom Metazoa; phylum Mollusca; class Bivalvia; order Lucinida; family Thyasiridae; genus Conchocele; species Conchocele bisecta. Next base: position 38,626,301 of record CM055272.1, read on the forward strand.
AGGCGGACATGTACCCCTGCCGGTATTGGAACCTGGAATACGATGGTCATATGGTTCTTAGCACCACCGTAGAACTGGGAATATGATGGTCATATTGAAGCGACCCAGCCAGCGAAGCATCGCTATACACAGATGTGTATTGCGTATTCCTCGCTTCGAATTTATCACACATTTTGGACAACAAAACACGTCTGTCATTTTATGCACACAACTTACCACGATCTCAGATGCATGCCTGAATGTTCACAAGTGTCAATAGTTTATGATTGTCGTCTTCACACACCAGGAAACTTGTTTAGTTCGTTATACTTCACAATAGTTTGTTGGTATTTCCTGTGTGTGTTGAATGCAGCCGCCATGGTTTATACTGGCTGTGCTTGTTTTGGCTCGTGTCTGATCGGAATATTCCGTCCATACAATCTAGCCAATCACTATGCGGGAGGTTGGACAAGTTCCGTAAGTCACGGAACTTGTCCAACTCGGCCTGACAACACCTATGAATAGGAGTGAAATTTGTCAGTTGGCGACTTTGTCCCGAGCGACGCAACTCGAGACGCAACTCGCGTCTCAGAACTCCCAAGGCCCAAATATCCCCCCCTTAAACATTACTCACCGACGATGTTACCAATGGTCCGTTAGTCGTGAGATGTGATGATTTGAACGTCAGTCTGACATTATTGATTATTAATATTGGCTGGAACCATAATAATGCCAATATCCCATTACCCCACCCACTTTTACCCCATTGCGATACGATTCCCAATTTGAGCTTCATGAACCCCCTGCTGTGTGACGCCACACCCTAACTTCGTGCCCCCCTCCCACCCCTGTTAGGTGATCCCAATTCCATTGTCATGCGTCCTAGCTGTTGTGTGCCCCCCCCCCCCATTCAGCTATGTGTCATGATTCCAACCCCAGCTTCGTGACCCCCGGCTGTGCAACTCCCCACCCCTCCCGTGTGCACACCTGCTGTGTAATTCCCCACCCAGCTGTGTGACTCCCCACCTAACACTTGTCTCCACCAGCTTCCTGACCCCCCGCTGTGTGAATCCCCCACGCAGCAATTTATTTCCCACCCCCAGTTTCGTGATCCCGCTGTGTGACTCCCCAACCCTGCATTATTTCCCACCCCCAGCTTCGTGATCCCCGCTGTGTGACTCCCCCACCCGCATTATTCCCACCCCCAGCTTCGTGATCCCCGCTGTGTGACTCCCCAACCCATCATTATTCCCACCCCCAGCTTCGTGATCCCCGCTGTGTGACTCCCCCACCCAGCATTATTTCCCACCCCCAGCTTCGTGACTACCGCTGTGTGACTTCCCCACCCAGCATTATTCCCACCCCAGCTTCGTGATCCCCGCTGTGTGACTCCCTCACCCAGCATTATTTCCCAACCCCAGCTTCGTGATTCCCCACCATGACTTGGGTTTGCGTTAGTGTGATTTTCCGCCAGATTTTAGCATAAATCTAGTCCGTGTTTACATGTGCTAATATCCTTTCTTGAGTCTGCTTACTCTCACAGTCGCCTGTTGTGCTTTTGTATCTTGCCATGTGTACATCTCATATTAGTCATTATCTGTCCATAATCAGATCACCCTCATCGTTGTTATCATAGTTTGTCACCACTATTTAATTGTACACGTTGAGTAATACTGCATGTTAGAACTATTATCAAAATATCAGATGTTACTAAAATCTCGTCACTGTCGTCTTTTCATTGCCAAGTAGATATAGTCGTTAATTTTCCCTACCTCGATTTACGAGGGCCCGCTACCATTCCCCTGCGTGAACAGGAAATATCTGATTTATACCGTATTGCTGAAGACGGATACGACATAGGGAAGTTACAAATTTGGTGGCAGCGGTGGCAGATATAATAAACCAGTAGAGCCGAAACGTACCCTTATGTTGCTTCAAGAATTACCATTGCCGTCTCTGTCCATATAGTCACTTCGGAATTTCCAATAGGGCAATACACACAAAATCACTCTTGGTAATATGCACTGCGGCGAAATGCGGAGTGCGAGCGAGTGAGTGGAATCTATTTTCTGTTCGTAATCGATGTTTCCTACACTCTGGCCCATACCCCCATCCCCATATTACCCCAAACCAGACAGTTGCGACATATAGTTCATAAAATGGCGTCTCTTGAATGTAGTGACGACGGTGACCCCGGAAATGTGTACGTCCGTACTCGGAAGGTCGAATGTCTCCCCTTGACCCCCACGGATCCAAAACAATTGCCCTGACCTTCTCTCCCAATAACCATGACACTGTACCTGTCACGACAGGTGATCAAGTTAATTGTATGGTAACCAGTGACAGTGGATACATAACCCATTGCCGCTTGAATAATACAGAGTCGTGCGAAAAGTCATGCGAATGTGAACTGCGTGCGGAGATTAAGTCTCTAAGAAATGAGGTAAAACAATTAAAATCTCAAATTAATTTGATTCTACAGAGGCTTGAATCGAATGACCGACATAACCTGGAACCCGGCAGAAAACGTAAACTTAATTACAGCGAGCCATTGCCGTTGAACTTAGATAATCGCGAGCCCGTGCGTGTACCAATTCATATGCCTGTCAGATCACACCACATAACAGGTAGGTCCATGTCCCCAAGAAGTTATCATACACATAGACATGATAGTGGTTCCCGCGTCCCCCAACCACGGGAAAGTGTGCAATTGGCCCAGTATATACCAAATCCAGGTGAGTTCGTGGAAATAGGTAATTTTGACGGAAATGGAAACTGGCATGAATATCTCCTGCAATTCGGTATCGCGGCACACGGAAATAACTGGGACAATGAAATGAAAGCAGTCAAGTTAGCGTGCAGCTTGCGCGGCGAGGCAATAGCTGTACTGAGTGAACTTGACCCAGATACCAGAACCGATTACAACTCGCTAGTAACGGCTCTGACCAACAGGTTTCAGATGCACAGGTCTCCAACATTTACACATTTAAGAAGTCCGACTTTGGCAGATTATTGTTAATTTTCTTACATTGTACTACCTTGTACTAAATAATGCACGTCTGCATGCTGTGTTTGTTATCAAAGGGCCGTTCAAGTCGGAGGCATGTAAATAATATAAAGCAAATCCACATGCACACATTAAACGAACAATAGTCGCAGGGTGTGGAGCGTCATTCCAAAAAAATCAATGTTGTGATGTTTAGTGTGTCAATCACTGACTGTGTTATAGTGTGCAGTTATGCAAAATACATGTACGTACACCACTGTGATTTTTCAGGGGCGGATCCAGGATTTCATGTTAGGGTGGGGGGGGGGGCGGGACTTCTTAATTGAAATACTTTACTATATTTTCGAACTAGCACCGTTTGTTCGTCGACCAAGCGGAGCAGGGGAGACTGCTAGATGTGCATATAATTTACAATTTCCAACACCAGGAATGCCGTTTCGTTTTTTGGTCTTGTTGACGTATTGTCTATATCAATAAATGACGTCACAATTAATTGTAAAGGACGTCAATTCTGAAATAATTACAATGTATCTTTCTGATGACACACGTATATGAATCTATTATGGCGATGGTGGCAAATTACGAAGCCGCAGGTCGGCTAATTATAGATTTAAAATCGATAGTACTGCGTTTGTTTTGTTCACTACATGTACATATCATAGTTTTATTCTGATTAATGCTTGATAGTATACATACTAACACTTGTAGATACATTTAGTGTAACTTATGAGCAAATACAGTTTACAGCAAGCACCGTCAATGAGTCTATGAACACTCATTTCTACTGTAGGGTGTTGAGTTGCATTGTACAAACGTCGCCGTTTCAATACAACGTTACGTTTTTTTCCGTGCGTGATTCACATGATGCAACACCAAGTGAGATAAAACAAAAACTATTAAACATAATTGCATTTTCTTTTCAGAATATTGTTTTTGAAAGGAGTCCGCATCAGAAAATGTAAAAAGGTCAAAATCAAAAATTGTGTCATTAAGGCTGGTTTTTCCAGAGCGCGGCCCATATGTAAAGGTAAAAACGGTCAGATGATGGATAGTGGTATGTGATGGGCACCCGCTGGTTATAAAACTGTGCAAGTATGGTGGTACTAGGTGATATAGAAAGTGAGAAACGGATCGAAACGCTTAAATTGTCAATTACGTGGAAAAAAATAGATCAAAATAAAAGAAAAATCACATGTTGGATAGTGGTACATGTATGTGGTGGGCACCCATTGGTTATGAAGTTGTGCAAGCAAGGCGGTTGTAGATTGTTTGTTGGCTGTGGTTTAACGGCCTATCGACATGTACGGGGGCGGGTCTAGGTGGTTCTAGGTGGAATAGTAAGTGACAAACATATGTAAACGCAAAACCTTACAACATTCGTGTCTCGTGTATCGTGTATCGGGCCCTATATGGCAAACCAGAAAAACGGCATCTTTAATTACAGCCATCGCAACTCAATACCAGAAACACGAAATTACGCATTTGTTGTATCAAGTCGCGTAGGTACGTTGTTTAACAGCAACCGGATTCCCAGTGGGCACACGACGTCAGATAGACGTCGGACTGACGTCGGTTTCCGACGTCGGATAGACGTCGGATCACGCTCGAAAATGAAATTGTTTTAGACGTCATAATCCGACTGGACGTCGGAATCCGACGTCGAACGGACATCGGAATCCGACGTCCGTTCTACGTCGGATTCTGACGTCTAAAAAACTTTCATTTCGAACTTTATCCAACGTCTGGTTCTGACATGCAGTTTCACTATGGATCAAGTAATCAATATCCTGGTTTGGTTTCCTGGTCAGTAATAAACACATATTTTGGCTGGCAAATGTATTTTATTATACTTTCACATATATTTTTGCAATAAATTTATGGTGCGATTCGTTACTCGATGGAATCATATAGCAGGTACTTAGTTCACCTTAAACCATATCCTGCTGCAGACGACAATCATGCGGATGGAAATTGCTGAATATTCGATCATTTCGCGATAAAAACATACCTAGGCATTTCATTAGAATTGTCTCACGAGACAATTATAATGCAATGTCAAGAAATCTTTTCATGGAGAACTGGAACTGTGTCCACGGATACGAATGCTCCCACTGGTGCATCGATGGTCAACCATAAACGTATCGTCCACTTCCACCTCGGGTTCCGAGTCCGTGTCGGATCTACGAATGCGTGAATTGTACGTATCCTGAAGCATCGCCAGCGATGTCTTGGGGCGAGCTTGTTTCCGATTCTTTTTCATCTTAGCATCGTGCTTCATTCGTCGCTTCAGCAGTTCTTCGAGAGGATCCTTATTAGAATCCGGTTTACTTTTCACAATTTCTCTCTGCCTGTCTCTGTATCGTCTCAATCGTTTCAATCGTTTCTTCATCTCGTTCTGCGCTTTACGTATTTCCATGGCCGTACTGTGTTTCAGTGTATCCAAGGATGCCAGCGTGATTTCAAACATTCATTGTTCGATAAGATTGGCTCGTTGGGAAGATCGATCGGCTTCAATCTCTTCCATTTCTGTGTTGCTCTCGTATGTGTATGTTTTAGCGTTGTCTGAAATATACATAAAACAACACAATTATGAAAGCATACAAATGTTTGCATATCTTTAAGTATTAGCCCTTACATGATGTATACCTCCATAAAGTCAACATGTGCAAACAATGTATATTCAGATGAGACGGCTCGTCGTCTCATCAGGATCTGCCGCATTTGCCACTATTATTCATCTAGCATTAATTGTCTTTTGTCATAAATGGAATAGTACAAATACAAGGTAGGATAACCAGGGTTGAAATGGTTAATAATAATAATACACTAGTAAACGTTAGGCCATCAAAAGTACTTTGGTTCTCAGATATCGCCGCGTCTGAATAATCCCTGCGCGTCTAGCATTTTATCGTCATGGAGAATAAAAGTGTACTATATTTTTGCCACATGATCAATAAAAAACACTACCATGAAAACTATGTTAAATCCAATCAGGTATGACAAAAATCTTGTGATTTTTCACATCTAAAGAGTTTATCGTAACTTTATATAACATTTTCCTTTTGTTTGAGATGTTCGTCTCTGATTTTTTTTCAAGTTGCCAGATGCATATATGCATGAATAAAATTACACAAATATGCATCTGGCAACTTGAAATAAAATCACACATGAACATCTCAAACACAAACAAATTATATATATTTAAAAAAAAAAAACGTTCTCCGCTGCACATTCTGCACACCCCGTGACTGCCAAAGTCCTTATTTGTATGGCCTAATGTATATGTTGTAGACCACTACCGAATACATGTTCGATGAGCGTTACAGCTTCAAATCTCGTTTCCTATGAAACTTGTAAATTCGTTCTATAAATAGCCACTCATGTAAGAAAGTAATTTCACCAACAAGAAATATGTGTATAAATCAGCATACTTCCTTTTTACGGAGCCCCGCAGGCAGGGGACGTAGAATTTTGTTTATGTAAATTCGTTCCCACGAAATAACAATGCGTTCCCTCAATTTAACAATTCGTTCCCACGAAACGAATTGTTAATTGGTGGGAACGAATTGTTATATCGTGGGAACGAATTGTTAATTCGAGGGAACGAATTGTTAATTTGAGGGAATGAACAATTCGTTCCCACGAATTAACAATTCGTTACGAATTGTTGAATTGAGGGAACAAATTGTTATTTCGTGGGAACGAATTGCTAAATTGAGGGAACGAATTGTTATTTCGTGGGAACAAATTAACAAAAAAAAATAATTCTTCGTCCCCTGGTTGGCTCCGTACATGTACAGTGTGATGTACAATTCGAATAAACTTTGAGTATATGCGCCATTATCTAAGGCGAATAGTTTCACAAAGACAGTATGTAACGATGACAAAATCTATCCTTACTATAGCTGTCCTACCAGTTTTGAGAAAACGCGACCGCATTTACCTCCATTAAAGGCACAATTATATGATAATGCATGCAGTTTGTAAATGGTGAATAGAGACAATATATGAACAACACATGAATAGGAATGTGCGAAGTGAGACGAGGCGAAATAATTTCACGAATTGAAACGTGAATCAACTAATCACGGCGTTGTCATGTATTTTTGTATTAAAAATGTTATTGAAAACATGTTATCTGACACGCATGCATCAATATACTTACATAAGAAAGTTAATTTCTTCAAGATTACGTCGATCTTTCCCCAATTTCAAATTAAAATCACAAAGAGAAAACGGAATTGGCGGGATAACCTAAACACAATTGGAGCACATCGGGGATTATAGATTAACCAGACCTCCGCTTTGGCGAAAAGATCCGAGATAGTTCCGAATGAGTCAGGTCGGCTGTTTTCCAGCGTATTACTGAATCTGTGGCTACAGCTATGCAGTAACGCGGGAACCAGGTCCAGTGGAATTTGACACGGACGCTAATAAAGCATGTCAGTTGTCAACACTCCGAGCGCGCACGAGAATCTTGACCTAGAATTATGCGACGTTAATGAAAATGCACGTACGCCCAGCCCAACCTAAATACATACGCAAAATTAATCGTCTAGGATATAAAATGATTAATTAGTTAGGCCTAAACATGTCGCAAATAAATGTTAAACTGAATTAAGTTGGTGTGGAAAACAGATCAGCAGCTCTTCCATTGGCGTATCTATAGGCTAACGTAGAGATAAATCTGCTGACAGTGAGTCACCTTTTAGTGTATACCAATCGCGACCTGGACCAGGCGTCTATTCGACATCGGAAACGAACGTTGATCCGACGTCGTGATTCCGACGTCAACACGACGTTGAGTTTGTGTCAAAACGAACTACGACTAGCAAACAACGTCAGTACGACGTCGTAATCCGACGTCGTTTCGACGTCGGGTTTCGACGTCGGGCTGACGTTGGATTTGAGTCGCCGACGTCGCGACCTGGATCCGACCTAGATCCGACGTCGTACCGACGTCGTGTGTTTGCTGGGTTAAACCATGCGAACCTATGGCATAGCCTCGCTTCTTATGATATCAGTAAACTCGTTTAATAAATATCATATTAAATCATCACTCATGCAATACACCGTATCCTCTATGTATTACCTGAGTGTGCTAGCTGATCTGGGACTATACATGTAGCTGTCGCGAACACTGTAAACATAAAGGTTCTTAACTTGTATAATGCACATAACTATATGCTAGTATAAATACATATGTGTACGTTTAAGGGTATTCGTGTACGGTTGGGATACCGTACGTGGAATACCAAGTTAGCAATATACGAACACGATAATGTATACATAATACAATTATATCGAACAGTTGTGTTGATGTAATAATGGTATTTATTAAACGTGTCGACTGCTTTCTGAAGAAACTCGACATAGCCTCGTTTCTTTTGAAATCAGTAAGCTCGTTTAATAGCTATCATGTTATTTCAGATAAAGTGAGTGAGAGTGAGAGAGATATAGCGAAAGAGAGAGAGAGAGAGAGAGAGGGGGGGGGGGGGGGCAGGGGAGGGAGGAAAGGAAATTTAGAGTATATTCCATGGTACATTTTGAATAGCGAGAAATAATAAACGAGTGTGCGTCGGCATCCGCGTATGCAACGAGTGAGCGTAGCGAACGAGTAGCTTTCACGGACGCCGACGGACACGAGTATATTATTTCCGCTATTCAAACATGTACGATGGAATATCCTATTTATTACACTTCCACGGCGATTACAAATGCGCATTTAGTCTATTATTGTTTTTATATTGAAATCAATGCATTGTGCTATGTGCATGAATAGTTACACAACTACTTGTTTCCGGCGTCACGGTGCATGACGTCAAACGTGACGTCATGTAAACTTTTGTAAATCCATATATACGCAGCTGTTTTTATGAGCTAGATATATTTGAGTGTATCTTTTGAATATGTTCAATCACATTAACATTGTAGATTAGTCGAGGCTCTCCAAGTTTTCAAATAACTTTATTTTGAATGTAATACAAATTTAACATGTTGCGTGGTAGCTCGTGGTTACCAAGAAAACACGCGCGCAATTACGGGTGTTCTCTTCCCCGCGTATTATTTGTAAGGAGTTGATTACGGGTTTTCTCTCACAGCAAAACCCGTGAAAATAACTAGCAAGAGTGTAATAAAGAGAGATCGCATATACATACGTAGGCTTTGTAATCTTCATCAACTTCCGCCGTAATTTTCAAGATACGTTGTTATATCTAGCTTAGATCCAGTACACACACGGATAGGACAACTGCTTAAATGAGTGTTTGCTAACTGTCGATATATTGTTCCGGGTTGTAGGTTCTATGACAAGGTTTTAGGTTACAAAATTAAAATTGATCACCAATGGCTTGTGACTATATATACATACATAATAATAATAATAGAACGACGCAAATATCGATAGTTTGAACAACAATGTAAAATGCAATATCATGATTTATTATTAATTATTAATATAGACTTTCACAGTGTAATGCAAATCATAACACAAATCAATATGCAAATGAGGCCGTTACCGAAAAGACGCTAGGTGGTCATTGTAGCTTCAACGTCATGTGCTGTGCTTATGCAATAAATAAATATGTGTTGATTAAACTCGTTTAATAAATAACACACTAAATCATCACTCATGTAAGATCTTCTATATACGCACATAAACGCATATCCACTGATGAAGCAAAAACGTGATGTAATAACAAACAGTAGTACACGTATCAGTATTACGTACATAATTATGCATATATATATACTGGTAAAACATATACAGTGAAACCTCTCTAAACCGGACACACTGGGAGGTTCCCAGGGTGTCCGGTTTAGCGAGGTTTCACAGTAAATCAGGCATTTGATCATTCTGGGCCATAGTTGTGTGTTATGCGATCACGAACAGACAGTATAAATGACCAAGAAATTCATCAACAATAGGTGCTGTTCGGGGTGCACTGAATTCGGAAAGAAAAATCCTTCGCTTCAGACCATACTTTATCTAATATCTCAACAACTACTGAAGCGATTTTGACATGATAAAGCACAGATACCCCGGAGAATTAACAACAACAACTGCCGATGTTTCCGTCCTCGTAGATTTGACCGAAACGCTATATTTTGCTGGAAAGATGGAAAGATGGGGTGCACTCGGATCCTAAATATGCCCCGCAATCTGTAGAAAATGCAGTTTATAGTCACAAAATAGACACGAACACGTACATTCCCTGATAGAGCGGTGTTGACATGTAATACTACTGCACATTCGCCAATCCATGGCCAGGAATACCCCATCTTTCATTTATTCCAGCAAATGTACGTTTTCTCGAAATAACTGCTAAACGGCTAAATCTACGAGGACATCGACAGGTGTTGCCATTCAATTATCCTGGGTACCTCCGTTGTTGTATCGCGTCAAAATCGCCCCAGTTGTTTCATGTTGAGATATTAAAGGTACACGCCCACACATTATGTTATACTATAGGGAGACGGATAGTTTTGTATATTCTGTAGAATGATATGACATTTTCTGGCATAATAAACATTCAATCACCATTACCCCACGTATTGATTGACATTATTATACATTTTATATCCGATGCAAATTCCACACTGATATCAGTGGCGATAACCGTGTGTTCTTAAACTGTTAACGGACACTACTATTTATTCTCTGTATTTATGTTTTGATGTGTAATGATCATACTTTATAATCTGTCGATTAGCACAGGCTAATCTTGGTCTACACTGATTTCAAAGATGTAATCCCTGTGCTGTGCTGTGATATATCATTTATTATCATTGATATGCGTGCATTAGGTTCACGACGACATTCATACAAATGTATAAAGGCCATATATATAGTGGTCCTATGTTTCTGCAATCAACGCATTTTCTGAAGCATTACATATGATTTAGAGCTAACATTAAATATTTAGAGCTAGCTCCAAATCATTTGAAGAGCTCTCTAAATAATTAATTAATGTATTAGCTCTAACTATTGACTGCTAGTTTTTATTATTTAGAGATAGCACCACTTATTTGAGTTTATGTAGATTTGTATTTCCATACATATGAACCAACTGACCGACACGCGCCATATGAGTGGTGACACCACATACCTTCAAACAGAAATAGAGAGTAACAACTTGTCATAACAACATTATTATTCAAGCGTTTCAATGTGTATGAAAACAACAAAATTAATATTATTGACAAAACCAAGGATTTTGTATAGTATGTATGTATCTGACAAAACACCCACACCATCGTATCAATGATTTGTATAGTATTTATGTCTCTGACAAAACACCCACAACATCGCACCAATGATTTATATAGTATTTATGTCTCTGACAAACCACCCACAACATCGCACCAATGTTTTGTATAGTATGTATGTGTCTCTGATCGCACCGACGACAATAAACCAAGATTACTACCCTACTATTTGGAGGTAGGGGGCCTGGGAGATAGGAACTACTGGCAGCTTTGCATACATGGATGTTATTGATCGGCTGTCATAGCTGTAGAGACAGTTCCTTCAATGTCAAATGGAAGTTCAACAGTTCCACTGAATACTAGCTTCGCGGCTCGGTGTTCCGTGGGCACATGTAGGTTGTTCAAACACAGGAACACCTCAGTAACTATTACGTAACAACGTTACTATTCAATCGTTTCACCGTGTATGAAAAACAACAACATTAATATAATTGACAATACCAAGGATTTTATTATAGTATGTATGTTTCCGATCGCACCGACGACAATACATCAATATTACTACCCTACTCATTGGGCCTGGGAGAGAGGAGTTAATCAGCAGCGCAATAATAGTTGCTCCCTCAATACGCAGCATCGGTGTGTGAGGTGCGTGTCCGGCTGTGGTCAGAGACAATCAGGCAATATAAAATTAATTTACTGAATATAATACCCACCCATCCCAAAACAGTACTGCCAGATTTTTTTATTTGAATATTTATGAAGATAAATCATTAATTATTGTTTGTTACCACTATTTACAATATCTTTTAATAAAATAAATAAGAGACATACCCGCCTTATTTCCCCTAAATTCTGATGATATTCAATACATTAACATAAAATGGCCTCACAAGTCGCCATAATGGCCGCAAGGTATCCTTCCACTCAACTGGTGTGATACATCTGGTGACAGTTCTTTCAACTATTGTTCAATGGGACAGTATGAGAAAACATTGACTAAAATGTAAATATATAATTAAATAATCCAGACTGTGTGCTTTATTCTTTAGTTTACATGTGCTAATTCAGTAAAAGTCAGTAATGAAACATTACAAATTCGACACTCATAATGATAGTTTTAAATATAGATATAGTTGACATTCCATCTCTACGACTGCTATACTAGGTAGCTCCAAAGGAGCTAACCTAGTAAAAAGCATGTGCTTGTCATGTTGCTACGTACGAACGTCGCTATTTGATTTGATTGTGTTTACTCGGTTCATGGACATACGATTGGTGCATGTCATACAATGTACAGTCCAATGAGACTCGTGTGGCCAAGGGTCAAGCACCTCATCCGAGTTTGTTGTGGTCGTCCGAGCTAGATTAACCTGTTTCAAGCTGAGGATACGACTTTTTGTTTGCGGAAAATCTGGAATATTTTATTTATATGTACTTGGATGTATATGTCGCGACCACCATTTGAACCGGCTCACCGAGACGGTTCAAATGAGAGGTCACAACATATACTTTCATCGAGAAATACAAATAATTTATTTTCTTTAATATTTCGTACCCGTAAAGGTGTATTCCGAATGTAATGGTTTAACACGTACAGAGTGGCATGCGGTTCTCTTACCAGGCGAATTGCAATTCCTGGAGCGCAGGATTGCAACTCGCGTTCCCATTAATTGCAATTGGACCGCAATCGGACTGCAATCATGTGACTGCAGTCCAAAGAGTTGATTGCCGAATTGCAATACTTATAGCGCAGTTAGCGCTGCGCTCCGCTTTTAAATGCAGTTTACGCTCCTTTTTTTTCTTTAAACTGCGAAAGAATGACCGCTTTACGCTGCGCTCTGCGGTCAAACCAGCGGACCGCTCTGCTTGACCAATGCGGCAATAAAATCGAAATAGTTGATTTTTTCTGACGAAAAGATATATTTTCCTATCTGTATTTAGCCATTTAAAATCCAATAAAATATACATAAATAGTAGAATTAGGTGTATATATACGCGTAACGCTAAGTTTTTACCGCAAATAGCGAAAGAATGACCGCACAAACGGTATCGCGAAAGAATGACCGCACAAACGGGACCGCGATTGGACCGCAATTAGACTGCAATTTCAGAGGGGACGAATTGCAATTCAAGGACCGCTGGATTGCAATTCTTGGTAAGAGAATCGCAGGCGGGAGTGTATCTCGATAACGGGCATGATTCAGGGTCCAACTGGTCATGTTCAGTGTGAATCACCAGAGTATGTACTTCCTACATATAACATACAAGCACACCAGACGGGCATTAATCATTTATAAAATCACCTTTCAGTGTAGTCTAAACTGTTCTATGTATTGCTCCAGGTACCTTGAACATTGTCCGTGAATTCACTCACCGAGAGGTCTTTCAGATTACAATGGGGGTACACCAAACGTATGCAATCTGATACTGTTTTCATTATTCTTGTTTCTCGTGCACTGTGTAAATAATTGTATATATAACGTACGCGGCTAGGACCTGTAATGACAGTAAAGTTTACAGTACTGAATTGAAAAAGTGGCCATAAAAAATAAGTACTTTGGTTTTCAGACACGGGGTTTGCGGAATGTGAAATGGGAAGGCGGATTGTTTTAATATTATTTTTTTCTCTGATTATTTTCAAATTGCCAGATACATCTATGCATCTGTCAAAATCAGAGACCATTATCTTAAACGAAAATAATATGTTCTATAAAGTTAATATAACATCTTTTGACGTTATTTTCGTCAGGCATGATTGGATTTAACATATGTTTGCATGCTAGTGTTTTTTTATAGTACAATATAGTACGTATTTATCCCATACGATAAAATGCTCGACTCATCAGGGATTAGACAGACGCGGCGATAGCTTAGACCAAAGTATTTTTATGGCCTTTTTTATTATATATTTTTAATATATATCATGAAGAATATGTTTTACAGCACATTACTATTGGGTCCTACGAACACAGAGGATCCAGATCAATAATAATAATAATATTTGCGTAGTATATGATATGTTGAATGATACGTAAAGAATAACAAACTCACCTTTCCTTAGACCGCTACTCACAACAATTTTCGTCTGCTGTTGCTTTTATATCTTGCATTATTTCTCAAAAATAACATGGTTTGACAGCACTTCAGAATCATTTCTAAGTGAAATGCTTCTGAAGTGTTGTCAAATCTTGTTTTAAATTATTCTAAAGTGCTGTCAAAGCATGTTTGTAAGGCTGAAAATGGAAAATAGAAAAAAAACAGCAGACGACAAAAAATAAGATAACGGTGTAAGGGTTAAGTATCATTCGAAAGCTCATTACAATCATCCGTTGGAAAATAATAATAAGTAATACAAAAATATATTTTATTCAGAAAACAAAAACAAAAATAAGCAGACGATACAATCTTTGTTTCCAGATTAGTTACAAACGACGGAAATGACGTGGCAATGCATCGTGCTAGGAATTCTGGGAGCAGCTATTCGTAGTCAAGCATTCGGCTTCGGCGGCTTCCTCAGTGCCAATCGTAAGTCCTAAAACTGTCTTACCCCACCTACCCCACTCCCTACCCCACACGCGGGCGTAAGATGCAAGGCCGGGCTAGCCCTTAGAATGCGGGAACCGAAAAGTGTCTGCCACAAGCATTGTTTTGATAAGAGAGAAATGGAAAAGAAATAAACAACAGACGACACAATTTTATTGAACATTGTCAGAGCTACGCACGTTTGTGACCTGATATAAACGGTAGCCGTGTAATTGATAACGAGAGGTGTACAGACATTCCTTCCTTGTTTTAATAAAGGTAAACAAGAATAGCATTTCTCTCGTTACTACACTGCGGAACATCTGAATACATAATAGTTTTACCCTAGTCCGTCTACATATACATCTATATAACCAAACCGAGATCATGTCTTAACCATTTGACTGCTGAGCACGAAAATTGTCGTCTGCCGATGCTTTATATTTTGCCTTCTTTCTCAATAAGGACATGGTTTGACAGCACTTTAGAATCATTTCCACTGGAAATGATTCTAAAATGCTGTTAAACCATGTTTTTGATGAGAAAATCGAAAATAAAAAAAAAGCAGACGACAACATTTAATTCGGCAATGTAAGGGTTAAATATACATGCCCACTCAGTAGGCACACACTGTTCTGTATTGGAATTAAATAAGTTTATAATTGTGTCACTGTTCCACCAGTTCTAAACATTACGAGTGGTCACTATACAGATATAATCATATGCAAATGAGGCATGATATTTTTTAATTATTTATACTATTTAAATGCGTCACAGAAAACGTGTACGTGTATAGCGGAACTGTGTAACATCATTTTCTTCCCCATTTCTCATTGTTTAAAATAATCTCCCACGTCTATAAGTTGCGAACGGTAACTCTTGCAGCAATCTACTCTCGTACCGTCCGTAGGCTACGTACGGTACGGGAGTAGATTGCAAGAGCTACCGTTCGCAACTACCCCGTTTATCACAGTTTATGATGGTTATGCTTGCATATATATAGCAAGACTTCAGGAATTCGATCAACTAAAATGGTTCGATCGGTTGATATAGGTCAGCTGCAGTGACTGAAGTGTCAAACCACATATTGTTACATGATTGCCGTTGTTTGACACCGCTCACAGTCGTGTTCGAACGTACAGCGCGTGCTGTTTGACCATGGCTGTAGACAATGCTCATTCCGGGGCAAAGCCAACACCTACGTAATGCATGTGTCTCATGCTGTTACTAGAACGAGCCATTACGTCAAACTAGTTCACAACGTTGGCACTGAAATTTTGTAATTGATGCGGCTGCATCACGCGATGTATACTGCGACACCGGAACATGTGTGTGTACATCATTCAGCTGTTTGAATGGAGCAGATTGGCAATGTACCGAAAGAACTGCATATATGCTCAAATTGCATGATATTTCCGACGGAATTGTAACAATAACGTTCGACTATGTCCAGTCGTTGGTAAACGTTCGCCGTGACATTCGGGAACTGTTTGAACCCGCGGCCTACGGCCTTGTGGTTCAAACGGTTCCCTCGTGCTACGGCACACGTTTACTTACGGCTGGACATGGTCGAACCTTACATTGAGTATCTGAGATATCATCTGCGACACATTCCCTTTAAAAAAGTAAATACAGTGGATCCTCTCCAAACATTACACATAAGGGTAACGTTGCATAATAACTGCAATGGAATTCCCAGAAGGTTTAACTATATATAACCTGATAACGCCTGACTATAATTTACATTAAAGTAATGTAATCTAATTTTATTCCAGATACTGACTGGAACGATCTTAAAGGTAAGTGTTAACGCAATGGATACATATGATGATTTCAAATATAATTTTACTAGGACAACTAACACTCAACACATGGGACTAGACATGGGTCTCTGTCCAGTTATCTCATTATTTTAGATATAGTGCCAAATAGATAAATCAGCAATGCCGTCACTAATTTTTATAAATAAAACTGATACATGGGACAATTTGTCAGCTTAGTAGCATAGCTCACCATGGTCTACGCATTATGTTCTCATCTAGCGACTGCTGATTAAATGTTTATGTATGTGGGGTGCACGATACTCTCTTCCACTGATCTGATTAACCAGCCTGCTATTTTCTATGTATATTCCATTCCAGTGGCATGGGGCATCAACCCATTCACATCGTTTATCTCCCAGCCCAGGACCCAGACTGACGCCCAAGACGATGGTTGGATGGAGATGGTATCCGGAGCCAGCTGTGACAGTGAGTATCTTTCCGGCATCCGTTGATTATGTTGGCGTTGGGGAGATATTGTCATTGCAATCAGTGTTAATGTTGTATGACCAAGTTATATAGAAAACAATGGCATGCACACACTAGCTGATAAATGTACAGTGGAACCTCTCTAAACCGGATACCCTTTGCACCCATGTGTGGTTAATCTTGATGGGTTTCACTGGGTTTTTTTTATCGCCGATGGCGCTGTCTGTTCGTGATCGGAAATAACCGAATCAAGTTTTTGAGTGGTCAGATCCCTGATTTACAGTGGAACACCTCTATAACGGACACCCTGGGGAGTCCGGTTTAGAGCGGTTCCAATGTATATGCATACGTCCTAGTGCATTGGAAATAGTATACCACTGTACGGATGCACAGTTCAGCGTCAGTACGGCAAGACTATATGTTCCATGACCAGCGATGTATTGTCCCGAAGAATATTTTAACAAACGTTGACAAATGTGTAAGTGCCACTAATGCCCCATTGCACATATTCAAAATGAATAACAAATAGCGTTGGTTGACATGAACACCATTGTACACGCACACATGGCAACACGTACTATAGCATTGAGAAGGTCAGTGGACACTATAATTGCGACTTTTCCCCAGGGCTAAGTGATATTATATATGGGAAATAACGTAATTTAGATATTTATTTCAAACATATACGGCGTTTACCGTGTACAGGTGTGATATGGTTTGTAAATGATGTTCAAAGCTGGCAATTTTATATAATATTCCCGTATGTGTGCTCGAACGTTGATCTTTTACGTCTTATTGACGTCATTGTTACGAAATATTGACGATTCTCGAATCAATGTAACGTCAAAAGGTTAATACCAAACATTAAACATTACCACTTCACGAATTTATAATTGTATTGGTTCCAGGCAATCCACATTTCAAGGGAAAGCGTTTCTTCAGAAATAACGACAGTGCGGTCATCTTGCTTTATGACGTGAACGGATACATAGCCGGGATACAAGCTGCTGTACGTATTTGTCATAGCAATTTGTATATTAATGTTGCTATAGCAATCATATGAAAACAACATTTCATATACATAATTAATGGTATGTATCATGTTTTATATATATATTGTTACATGGCCATATATTATTTGCATCTTTCTGATGTGACTATGAGTAGTATATGGGGAGTCAAAATGATACCACCTACGGTAGTATCATTTTGACTCCCCATATACTACCCCCACCACCCCCGAAAAACACCGTTTTCGTCCAATAGCACAAACTGGTCACCAACACAAAAACGTGACAATTGGTGTCATAATACATCATGTATTTTCCAATTGAACATATAAATCTAATAGGTTATAACAAAAAAATATCATAACAAATTGGACCGCATTTCGAAAAAGAAAAAAAAAATGTTTGTTCAATTGGACTGAATTCCGAAAAGTAGTAAAAACATGATGTATTTTCCAATTGAACAGATAAATCTCATAGGTTATATACGCCAGAAATAGAAAATCCGTGACAAATCTGTAATGGTTTCGGCTACCCAACGAAACAGCAACCCGATAATGCGCCGGAGGAAAAAAAAAGAAAGAAGAAATGTTTGTTCAATTGGACTGAATTTCGAAAAAGCCGATAATTGTACAACACTAGGTTGTGTTTATCATAACAGCCTTCGTGGTCGTGTGGTTAAGGCGACACTCTATAGAGACGTGGGTCGTGAGTTCGAGTCTCGACGGGAGTTAAAACATTTTTTTATTTCTATCCCTACAAATGTGGTCGCTATGGTAAACAACTGCATGACAACGGCGTTCCTATCCGACCGCTCGAGGTTGGTTAAAAATAAATTCAGATAGCCAGTTTACATAGAAATAACAGTGTGTGTACCGTCTGTTAACCTCGGCTATAAATGCACACATTCATAACCCGTGTAATTGAAACATTGTCGTCTGATATTAAACAAAACAAAAAGGTGTTTCAGTTAGACAAGATCAGCCTATTATTTTATGTTATGGGTGTGCCAGAGCGGTCGGATCCATTGCTAAGTGAGGTGTTTTGTGAACGGCCGAGTATTTCACCTTATTGTAAACTATAACGTATACACAATTCTATTAAAATCGGCGATAACCACATGCGGTATATGGTAATAGAAATGTATGGTGGTCAGTGGGTGTCGTAACGGGGCCCTAAAAAACGTTTTATGTTCCGTATGGAGGGGCCGTCGGAACAGCTGGTCTGTATGGTGGAGGAATATCCTGATGTCGCTGTAGACACGCGAATAAGCATATCACGTCCCGAGACGGGAGAGGAGATTTTTTCTCTCGTCGGCCCTCCCCTCCATAACGAGTTTTTTTTATATCTTCGTCCGCGAGAAATTGTGGTTGAGCCTTGGACCGGATAGTACCCTTTAACTCCTGATACCTTGACATCTCCTCGACGACCATCTTGAACTCGCTATCTGATATATCGTTGTCGGCTATCGCTTTTGACACGATAACGTCGATACTGTTTTTCTTAGATCTCGCTAGAACCGCTATTCGATCGTGCTTTCGACTCTTGGCCTCTAGTTTTCGGCTCACGAGTCTGGTCGTCATGCAAATCAGTCCCGCCCCCGCCGCTACAGCACTCAAGGTAGCCGCGACCGGTGCAGCGACAACTGTTGACAATAAAGACACACTCCCCACCCCACTTATAACGGATGCTGAGGCTAACGCGGTGCTCACCCCCTCTAATATATTGACTGACCGCCTATATTTCTTCGCATAACACGTCCGCGTCTCTCCCTCGTGTTGTAGAATATGTTGTCTCGACGATCCTGGTCATTCATCATAAATCAAGTTGTATTAACAGTGTAACAATAGTGGAGGAAGCTGATTGGGCAGCAATTTGTGTAACAAAGTTAATAACACTACATGCCGAAACTTTAATTGTAGTGTCATCATCGAATATAGTAAACCCTGACCTCTGCACCGCGTGCTTGGTGATGCCAATATTCTGTTCTACACCATTCAGGACGATATTCACTCGGACTTCATCAGTGGCGTGTCCGCGAAAGTCGACCGAGCAGACCGCCATTCGAAAAATCGTCCCAGACACTGCCATGGTGTATCCCCCGTATCTGTTGCTCGCGTTGGCACCGAATGAATATTCGTAGGCCCCCTCGCTTAGTGAACCCCGCTCCTCAGCCCAAACTGTTATGACGTGTCTGCTAACTTGCAATTTTCTAATTTGTTCAACCGCCCTAGTTAAAACTGTGTGGGATACTGTGATCGCCCCTAGCCCCTCTCCAGTCTTCTCATTGCGGCTTCATTGTATGCTGCGGCCGCGGCCGCGACGGGAACGTCCCGTTCTAAGTTGGAACTACCTGGACCGTATATGCTCATGATTAATATGCATATATATTATGTTTAATCGGTTATTTCGAGAACGCTCGAAATCGAGTAATAGTTATTCAACTCTCGCGCTTTATCATCTAGAATAGAAATCTTCAACTCGTGGATGTATCCCGATTCCAAAACTTTCATCTCGGGGGTTGGGAAGTCTAAGGTCAGGGTCTCACCATAGAAACAGTCGCTGGCGTGCACAGTTTTTAGTAATGTACTGGGAGCTCCGTCTAACGTGTTGTACCATGTGTTCAATTGATCCAGGTGCACCCTGAGAGTTTTCGTGAAGACGAAGTTTACTGGGATGTCACCGACGTGCTCGCCCGGGTTAAACCAACCCCTATTGTCGGAGTATGTTTTTGTAAAACCGAGCCGCACAGCAAAATCCTGGGTGATCGTTACCTGGTTGGCGGGTTCGACGGTAAAGGTCGCGAGTCCGGTAACCTTCGAGATTGTGAGGCTGGCTCTACCAGCAAGCTACGACGCAACAAAAGCTTGGAGGGATATCGAACTCCAAAGGCCGGGGGGCAGCTTTACACCTACTTGGCGGGGGGCCTTCACGTAGCCGAACCCTTCGCCCTCCCCCACGTTTTTCCACCCAACCGTTAAGGTGATTCATCTGAGGCCTACCCGACGTTTTCCGCAGCAGTTGTCGATTGACTTTTGAAGTTCACAACTCTCATTTTGAACATTAGTGATAGAAGCAAACATAATAATATATTTCAATGGATACCCAAGCATTTAGCTTTAACTCTAATGCAA
This sequence comes from Conchocele bisecta, assembly GCA_029237695.1. Classification (NCBI taxonomy): domain Eukaryota; kingdom Metazoa; phylum Mollusca; class Bivalvia; order Lucinida; family Thyasiridae; genus Conchocele; species Conchocele bisecta. Next base: position 38,647,410 of record CM055272.1, read on the forward strand.
AGTACGCGGTAGGAGGTAAATACACACAAAAAGACGTTGTTAACCACCTTGTACACCCAACTGTAACAGTTAGACCAAAAAGTGGCTTTACCACCAATTTTCCCGACATCTTTGAACAATATAGGCTGCCCAAGATTACTACGATGGAGGCCGTGAACGGGTGAAAAGCAACACCGATGCAGTTTTGGCAGAATCAGCTCAACTTCGCCGTATGGTGTGCAACGGCCGGATGTGGAGTTTCGCATCAAGACCATCTGACATCCAAGAATGTCATGCTCCGAAGTGTCTACAACTTTCACGCGTATTACACCATTAGGATGATTATCAAAGAACTAGGTATTCCACTACCTCAAGATGACGCATGGAATCCCATTTCCAACACATACGATACAGAAAGTATTTCCTAACAGCACTGGCCTCGGGGACGTTCTCATTCGGGGCCAGTCCGGGAATTGGACGCAGACTGATTTTAGACACGATCACTCTGGTGACCACATCGTCAGTCGGAACGCCGGGAATTTTGATCCCGCGACGATGACCTTCGGGCCGGAAGTATCTGGAGGTCGGCACTGCGGTGTCTCATCCTGCAATTGGTTACCTCCGAAACGAGCTCACATAGATTACATACAGCAGGCTGCTGAGGTCCAGGACGTGTGGGGTACATTTATGTTAGATAAGGGTATGGGGTTCACGCAGGCTGGTGTTTCTCGCCTCAACGACTCCATTCGGACATACGTCTGGGCCATCCTCGGCGCACAGAGCCAAACTCGCAGTTCTATACTAGGCACGGGAACGGCGTTTGACGCGCAAAAACAATTATTGGCACTTGTAGAGGACGCCATCTCAGCTAGGGTGGACCTGGAGATGGCGATCAAGCAGTATCAAGACGTTTTGCAGAATGCCAGCACCCCAGTAGACTATGTATTTGGAATAGGTCTTTATATGGCGCCGAGCAATATGATACTACGAGACGACCCGTTTGACGGTTACAATAATCAGATCGTAATCGCCACCGTCAATCAAAAAATCGGCCACAACGGGAACGTAAACGTGGATATCATCAAGCGCACCCCCAACAGTGGAACTGATTTCATAAAACCGCAAGCACCCACCCCAATTCACGAATTGGGCCCCCCATCAAGTTCATTTGAACCCAGTGTTCCACCGAGTTCCGCTCCTGTTTCACCCTCTGCAATAGGACCAGCAGGTTCCCCCAATCGTGATTGGATTGGAACAGGGGAAAATAGTGTCACAACCCACGAGGAGGAGAAATTAGGGCTCGTCGTAGCCCTCGTGGCGGTCGGACTATTTGTGCTTTGGATTTAGGAACTCTCGGGAGGCTAAAAGTAGGAGACCGGCGATTGCCACGATTAAAGCCCAAACATTATTGGCAAACCATCCGATGCGTTTTTGATAATATAGATAGCAAGAAGGAGAGGAGACCCCCGATCAACCCAGGCAGCGCGGCAGCCAACTTTCCTGCTAATTTAGCCAGGAGATTGGCGAGGGCTTTTAGTTGTTTTTTTTATCCATTCTTTGGCTCCACCGGATGGAGCTGGTGCTGGCGCTGGTGCTGGCGCGGGTGCTGGTGCCGCACCACCCGTGATAGATAGAACTAGAGACGATATAGATAGAATTAGGGTCGATATAATCATGGTGAAAGCTGTGAGGATGGTTACTATTGTGAAGCCCTTCTCTCTAAACAGAGTGCGAAGACGCTCACCGAGTGCCGTGTCCTCGTGCAGGATACTTGTGAATGATTCGTGGCTACGACTTAATTGTCCAGAGAGTGTCTCACGGTTAATTGAGACAGCCGCTAAGCGAGCTTCTCTTTCATCCCGCAACGACCGCAGGAGTTTGTTGATCCGCTCGGTAGATTCTCTATCGCCACGGGCTTCCCCAAGTTTTCTTTCTTCTTGCTCGATATGTTCGTCCAGCTCCGTGAGTTTGGAGAGGTTATTAACTAGTTCACCACGGCCCGTTTGCAGAACCTTATTGAGTCCCAGGAGTTCGCGAAGAGGTAACGGTGGGTCATACTTCGTGCCGTTTATTTCGTTGACCGTGGTTTCCACTGTGTTAATAGCGTCGGTGACTATACGAGGGACCTCGCTGATATCGCTCGTTTCTATAGCGGCGGCCGTCTTCGCCAGCGTTTCGTCGGTATCCTGCATGGTTTTTACCATTTTTTTTAGGCACCTGCGACCGATCATCGAGCACTCCGAGAGCTCGAGCGAGGTCTGCTCCATATCGGCTCACTGAAGAGGGGTTGAGGAACTTGGTCGGGTCGTTCTTGTACGTCAGCAACTTCCAGCTATTGCCCCATTTAACCCACAGGTCTCCTCTTTTAGTGCTGCGAAACTCCAACGTGGCCTTGATGCCGTGTTTAGACACTATACTCTCCCACCGTTTCACCAGAGAATCCGTTTCCCCGAGTTTCCCCGTTTCCCCGAGTCCGGCCAGCTCACCCTTGGAGATCCCCGCAGGAATATCGGCACCGCCCGCCCATGTCGGAGTTTCGGGTGGGGCCTCCCACGTATGTAAAGGTGTATTACCCCGATACTTCTCGGGTGTCGTGAAGAAACGTGTTTTCGTCACGGGTGGAAACAAATTCTTCTCGGGTGTATTCTTGTGTGCCCACCCGGGAAACGGATACTTCTCGGGTGGGGTCTCTATGAAGGTCGTTTCTTCGAAGTCATCATCATCCATATAATCGGAAGTTCGGTTGGAGTCATCATCATCATCGAGGTAATCGTCTCGGTCGCCCGTAGCCATCTTTAATAATTATTATTATATTAAAGACAAAACCATACAGGTTTAATAGATTATGTCTTCGAGTCAATACGGTCGCAAACTCAATCCATATCGCAGACTGCGTGAGCCCCTCGGGGCAAAAGGTGGGTGAGACAGAGTGTCGTTATTACGAACAACCCATCGACGATCGACCAGAACCAGCAGCTCTTAGTCCGCTTCCCCAACCTCGGAGCTAGCGACGTCATTCGTCCGGGGACTGTTTCGCCTCTCTTTCACTATTTCGCTTACATCGACGGACGCGGACCGAACCATTGTTCAGAACCTGGGTCGCGCCATCGTCAAGAACACCATGAAAAATATTTCTGGTAATGAGGTGATGTCGATCGATGACAGCGACGTTTACCATTGCTACCAGGACCTGTGGAAGACGGCGCAAGAGCGCGAAAACGCTGTCTATCAGGGTATTGACACCAGTCGAAATAAGAACGTAACCAGACTTATAATCGGGGCTGGTGACAAGGCAGATAACGTCGCGAGCGACAACGCGGTCGCGGCCGCTTACGGCAACCGATTCTACATCCCGCTCGACTTTGAGTTGCTGGAGAGCCACATGCCATACTATCAGAGCGCATTGGCGGACCGCCTCGAATACGAACTAACGTTCAACGACTACGGCCGAGTTATCATAGCCACTGACATGACATCGAAGTATACGATCGACAATGTGTCGCTGGAGTACGACATGGTCACGATGCCCGAACTCGCGTGATTAATCAGATCCCAGTATGTCGGGCGCGTTGCCATACTTTACGACCGAGTTCTTCGCCACCGCAAGATGACGGAAGACAAAAGCGACACATTGTGGAATATTAATGTCAACGTACCCGCCCGCTCGATGAAAGGTATACTGATGTTGTTCGAGGATGCTCGGTTCGCACTCGGGGCTAGAAAATCCGACAAATTCTATAACCCCAAAATCACGAAGGTAGAGGTGACGATCGAGGGAGTACACAATCAACTCTACAGCGCTGGTCTTCGCGCGCACCAGCAGTGTGACGAAGTAAGAAAACATTTTGCTTCCGGCTCTAAGCGTTCCCCGGAGGTTGCCGCGGTTGCCAAAGACCTGCAGCTCTCGGACGTCTCCCTCTCGGATTTTCTGACTACCAAATACACTCTATGGCTAGACATGCGAGCCAGCGACGACGACCAAATGCACGGTAGTGGACGTCAAGTTGAGAACGCTAGCTAGGGTGTGACGATCCAGATAACCAAAGAGGCGGATGGAGCCGGGCCATTGAACGTCTACTTATATATAATTACAGACGCGCAACTCAATATAGAAGATGGTCGATACGTCTCAGCTTTATACTAATTTTAGCAATCAATACCAATTCACGATTGGAGATGCCCACTCTGCCATACTATGTGGGCAGACAGGATGCGGAAAAACGGTTTTCATCCTGGACTTGCTAGAGGACTCCTACCGCGACGTCTTTCGTCACATTGTGATCCTGTGTCCCACTGTGCGGCACAACGATACTTATCAGCGGCGCCCGTGGATATGGACCGACCCTGAGGTATACGTCGTTGACCCCGGCGACAGACTTCACGGTTGGCTGCGTGTCTTCTATCAAATATTCCAGGGAGAGCCCACCCTATACGTGATTGACGACTGCTCGGCGAAGGCGGCGATGACCAAAAAGAAGGACATGCTCTCCGAGCTCGCATTTTCTGGCCGCAATGCGAGGCAAAGCTTATGGATCTCCACTCAGAAGTACAACGCCGTCCTAAAGGATCTGTGCGAGCAAACAAAATGGGTCGCCCTCTTCCACTGCAAGGACCGAGACTCATTCGATGAATGTCTTAGAGAGAACGACGTTATCCCAACGCGCGAGGAGCGCCTGGAGGTTCGACAGATACTTTCGGAAACTAAGCACACCAAGCTTCTGCTAAAGACTGATCAACCAACTGCTTATAATGTAATTAATTAGTAACTGCTGAGTAAATGCTGAACAAATGCTGAACAATTACTGAGCAATGCTGAACAAATGCTGAACAAATGCTGAGCAATGTTGAACAATGCTTAACAAATACTTAACAATGCTGAGAAAATGCTTAACAATGCTGAGCAATTGCTAAGAATTTGTTGCTCCGCTGCGAGCTTTATTGCGAGCATAACGGTGATCATAAGTATCTGGTGGTGCGCTTGGCAATATGTTAGACTTATGAAACTTGTAAGAATAATTTTAAGAAAATTAACAATAATGAACTACGACGAACTTCTCGATCAGCTAATGGAAGAAACCTCAACTCCGATGCCGACACGACTGAAACTGTAGGAACACCTGTCACAGCACGACTGCCGGCACGACTATGTCCCGAAAGAAAATGAAAACGCGGCGCGACGCGAGCGGTTGGCTGCGCTGGTTGCTGGGGGACAATCGGATCATTATCTCGGTAGGCGTCTCTCAGTTTGTCAGGTGGATAAGATGTCAGATGCGGAGGTCGATACAATGTACGCGCGATACGAATCCAAATTAGGTGCGGAGATGACAAAAACTCTCGGATCGGCGGCTATTCATTTGTACGCTACCACCGTTAGTATACTTCTCCCTATACCAGACACCGCGGGGTTGATTCGCGATCTAGAGACCGACCCTTTTATAGGACACACTCTTAGAACAGCATGCTGCTCAATTTATCACAAGTTTGGAATGTACTTAGCTCCGCTGACAACCGCGTTGACCACGGGTAAACACTGTCAATTTGGACATATATGCCCACGAACTATCAGCCCTAATATTATAAATGATGACACAAGACGCACCTGCGAGAGTGACGGAGTTGAACCCGATTGCTCCAACACAATCGAACCCGAGTGTTACTCCGCCACTGGATGACATACCGCATATAAAAAATCCCAAAAGACAGGCGGCTGGGCGATCAGCGGCTGCCACACGAAAAGCTAAACAAGATAAAATACTCGCCGAGCTTCGAGAGGCCAAACGGTCGTTGCAATCGGAGACAGAGACGGCAAAACACCCGGTGGCAGCTGTTTCTCCCCCAATCGCGATTGGATTGGAACCGATTGCTCCAACTGATTGGATCCCGTGGGTTGTTGTTGGTGGTCTGTCGGTTGTGGGCACCCTGTATGTGCTTTACCGTTTCAACAACAGGTACCCCCAATCATCAACAAGGTTGAAATTGAAAATAACAACCCCCAACACTGTTGGATGCGGTTCCAATCCAATCGCGTTCAACAGTGTTGAAGGATGCGCCCCATTTAAACATTAAACGCGATCCCTTTTATATGCAATAATGACTGAACGTGATGGTAAAATGATAGTGAATGCGCTTTATCACGCCGTGGTGATATCGGGTCTCAGTATCGTGTATGCTCGAGCAGGAAAGATGGTCTTAGGAGGGCCCACTCCCAAATTGGACTTTACTGCGAGAGACATAGGGCTCGTGACCTTGGGTGTAACGGGTGCAGTTTGGACCCGAGATTATCTAATTAAAGCTGGAATTCTACCCGTTGATATATGGAAATAAAATGGCTACGATCGGAATAATAGTAGGAGGAGCGCTCGTGAACGCATTGGCGTTCAGAGGCAGCAACTTTCTATTCTCTAAACTACAAAACTCGAACGCGGATGAGGAGCGCGAGCGTCACAATTTAGCTGTAGAACAACTCGATAATGCAAGGGATATATGGTCACGAAAACGAACCGCCCATCTGGACTGGGTCAACGAAGAGCTTCGCCGCGAGAATCACACCGCGCAAACTTTCCAGAACGTTGAAGAAGCCAACCGCGAGTACGCGCTGGCATATCCGCAAAGAAGTCTCGATCCAATGAAATTGGGACTAGATCGTGAGCCCCAGCTTTCAGATTTTTATGTACCGTCAGAGACCCAAAAAGACCGCGAGATCGCGTTCATCGTCGTGGGAATGGCTGCGACGGGTCTCGTCAGCTACTATATATTCAATCGAGATTGAAATAATTATTTTAAAACTTTTTTTTAAATATATATATATAGAACGATGTTAGTTGACGAACTTTATTACGCTATGATCGATGTAGGCTATACTGCCCTTAAACACCGTTTACCTGGTGCAAACAGTATGATTCGTCTGGCCCAAGATTCTCTCGAGACGTGGCGCGAGGACGGAAAAGCGGCCACCCTTTTCGCAAAGCGGATGTTAGATTCCTCAGAGCTCCCGCTCCCGAGCTGTAACCTAACCGGCAGCTGCAGCGAAACTTCCAACAAAGGTTTATTATTAACGACGCAGTTACCGGACGATCTGGCGAGGGCATGTTGGAGATTGTCCGATCTATTAGAATACTTCGCATTACGATGAACACGCGCAAACTTGATACCAAACTAGCGCACAAGCTAGCAAACACGTACTACAGCCCACGCGGCTACTGGAAGGGACTCGCGGCCATCAAGAACCTCGCCGCGGCGACCAAGGTTTCCGAAAACGCTCTCAAGGAATGACTCAAGAAGCAGGCCATCTGGCAGATATATTTACCCGCGCCTCACAATATTCCGCGCCCGAAATTCGACGTGCCGGTGCCGAACCAAGTTCACCAAACGGATCTCCTGTTTCTCCCTCACGATCGCGTCGGTCGCAAAACGTACAAGTACGCACTGACAGTCGTTGACGTAGCGAGTCGCTATAAGGGGGCTGAGCCGTTGGCTACGAAAGAGTCTAAGGAGGTGGCCGAGGCTCTTTCCCGAATATATAAAAGGAGTCCTCTCAATTGGCCAAATCTTCTCCAGGTCGATCACGGCCGCGAGTTCATGGGCGCGGTCTCTCATCTATTGTCTAAGCACAAAGTTTCTGTCAGACACGGCCGCGTCAACATCCACCGGGACCAGGGGATCGTGGAGCGCTTCAATCGAACCCAGGCTGAGAGACTGTTCGGACACCAATACGCTAAAGAACTTGTAGACCCTCATTCGCGATCGACCGAGTGGGTGGCCAGATTGCCCGCCGTGGTCTCCGCACTGAACGGAGAGGTGACCAGATTGATAGGTAAGAAGCCCGTAGATGCTATCAAGTTTAAAAGGGTGACGAGCAAGCCCTCTGCCGTCTCACGCGGGCGACCCGTTGGTTTAGAGGAGCAACGGCTTCCATCGGATATTGACGTCCGGTACCTCTATCAACCGGGAGAGCTCGAAGGTGGAAGCCGCCGCGCGACTGATCCCGTGTGGTGTCTCAATGTATATCATCTAGATCGATCTATTACCAAACCCGATGAGCCCGTGCTCTACTATTTGGATGATGGGCCATCTCGAGGGTTTGTTCGCGAAGAACTTCTTATGGTGCCTTCTGACACCCAGTTACCCCCGGATCGTCAGAGTCTTTAGATTTCTTAAAATTAATTAAAGAGGTTCCGTATGTATTCCGTCCGATAACATGCGTCTTTTATCGTAGTACGCCGATAGTCCTAATTTTCGTTGACAGTACGTTTTCATAACGCCGTCTTTCATTTTAAATCCTCTATTTTGCGCTACATCTATAATGTGTTTTCCATCTTCTGTTGTTTCACTTAGTACTCGTTTATATCTATCCCAATTTAAATTGTTAGTTCTCTTGGACATTTCTTTCGCAGAGTTTTTATTAATTGAATTAAATTTTCTACGAAATAACACTTACTAGATAACGCTATCGCCCTATCTCCGCTAAATTCCATTTTGAAAAGTCCTGGCTCTCTTTCGCTCCATTTATCCCAAGCCAACCATTTCTTTTTTTCTTTTTCAAACTCGTCTAGTAAGTTAGGTCTAATCAATTCCTCTATCGTTTTTCCACTACCTCCTATATACATACTATCCGTGTCCATCTGTATTAATTCAAAGTCTTCTCTTTTTACGTATTTGTCTAGAAATTCGTAGTAAAATTGCAACATTCTCAATTTAGCGTGTTGATAAACCGCTATTCCACAGTGGAAGGGTCTCTTTACTGCACACCTGGGTTTTCGGGAAGATATTTCGTACGCATCTCCTATCTCTTCCAAATCATCAAAATACGCGGATGTTAATGCTTTGTCAACACAGGTTTCGTCTTGCGTATATGTCGTATTTAAACGTCTCTCTGTTGCCTCTATCATTTTTTCACAACACGAGTTTCCTAATAATTTCATTATGTCGGCCACCGGTTTCTTATTTGGTTCTACATCCCCCGTTCGTCTTGCGGCTGTAACTTCTTTAGCGAACCATTCGAAGGGTTTACCATTAATATAATCTATAACACGATGAACTCCCGTTATTTCTAGGCCGTGTTTTAAATACCATTTCAACAGTGGCGCGTACAGCAGTACTTTAGTGGCCGACATAGATCCCACCAATTTTCTTCCATTTCCTCTAGTTCTGCCAGTATCTTTTAAATATTTTAACATGTGTGCAAGGGAACTTCAATCAATCTCTGTTTATAAAAAGTGGAGACATTTCAGAAAACTTATCTTTTAAGTTGTGTGGAACTTCTATATCCACCTCCGCAAACCCAAACCAGTCTCCGGATAAAACTCTTTTACTAAACTTTTTAATAAGTTTAGGATTATGTGGGTTATTTATATGATGTATAGTTTCTTTCCCACATGGCATCTCTTTATTTAACGTAGATAAATATAACGCGTTTGCGTCGTACCCCAAAACAGCCTTGCAAGGTTTGGAACCCACTCTAATATTTGAAACACCGGCTTCTGCATATCGTGTAAATACTATTGATGGACCACCAACTAGAGCGTCTTTCATCATTTTTTATGTTTCTTCTTTCGGTGCACATAGAGCATCCTCCGGTATAATCGTCTTTGAAGATTTTTGTTCTTTAATGGTTCCTCTCAATAAATATTGTATAGCCACACCCGGTAGTGTTACCGCGTCTTTGAAAATATCTACACCCCTGTGTAAATTCACACATTTTTCCCACAGCTTCTAGGAACGGTGCTACATCTAAATCGTTATAATATTTCAACCAATCTCTGAAGGTTTCCATATTCTCTTCTTCGAAAATTCTACGACATTTGCTTAATTCTGTTTCGTCTAGTAACATTTTCCCAGATAGTTTGGAATACCAATTCTCTATATCCGGTAGTCTCGGGTAATCCAGCTTGTCTGTAGAATCGAACCACTCGTAAGCAAAGAAAGATTTCTGTCCTTTACAATCGTAGGCTTTTATCCAACTATCGTAACTTACACCGGGTCCTAGGTAAAGTATTACATCAAGAAATCTAAACTCTGGAGTAAATAGAAATATTGTTGCGTTCGCCCTTTTTCCAACCATTACTTTCTTTGTTGTTGATGACAGTTCACCTACTAAATTTTTCTTTATTAAGTTTATATCGTACTTACTGCTGTTAAAACCTATAACCGGTACTTGATCTATCCACTGTTCGATCTGGGCGATTTGTTTTTCACGTAAATATTCCGTATTAAATTCGTATCTTGACCATACTTCTTCTCTTATAGCTTTTCCCCTGACTTTCAAATCTTCTACAAATTTTTCTATAAGTTTTGCGGGATCTTTATCACAAATATGAGTTACTGTTCCTGATAAATTATCTCCTATACTAACGTGCTCAGCTTCGTACTCTAAACTATTACCGGTAGTTTCAACTTCTGGCTGGAGATACGCCTCAAAATCGTATACTATCTGATATGGATAAAGAGTAGTGTCGCAACCGATCTTTATATCTTTACCCGTTCTTTAAAATTCGCATTCCCACATAACTACTAGGTTGAATTCTTTGCTTTTTCTAATAAATTTATCTCTTCTCATTGTGGATGCGCGTTCTTCTTTTTTTATGCTTTGCATGAATCTCACACCCGTGCCAGTAACAGCCGTGATATTGATATACGGTATTGTTTTCTGGACAGTATCCATCTACCGGAGCTCCTAAAATCCATCTTTCCCCTCCATGTCCACACTGTTCGTGGTGAATGTGAATTCCCTCCCGCTTTTCCACAGAGTACATCCAATCGATCGCACCATAACTGTTAGAACCTTTTTGGTAGAACGCTTTCTCGAACGACGAACGCGGGCACTCTAAATAATTACCATCACATATTACTTTTGTCTCACCTCTCATACATTTTGGTCCGTGTCTCTTCATATTACTCGCTTTCGTGAATTTCTGTTTGCAATTATTGCAGACGTAAATTTTAGATAGGTTTTTAAGGTTTTTTATCAGAAATGCGTGATTATTAAACAGTCCTATTGTCATTGATTTATTACCTAGTGCATCATAGTGCGCTGGTACCTTTTTCAACCACCAAACACCACCTTGTGTCGGTTGATATACTTCTATACCAATTTTAAAAAACTCTTCAACCTTTTTCAGATCTGAAAAAGGAATTGGTGAAACCACATTACTACCGAAATATTGCTGACGAAGTTCTTTCGCTTTTTCTGTACATCTGTCAGGTCTGATCTTTTTATCAAGGTGCATAGCTAGACACCTGAACAGACAAAGATCGTCATTATACTTATCTAAAGAATACATACCTTTTCTATTCCTCAACCATTCTGGAAGTTCTCCTCCTGCTGCTTCTTTGGATTGCAGTCCCAAATCTATTCCCCTACTGCCCTGTATTAACTTTACAAAAACCTCTACCCATCTTACAAACTTCCACTTGTATTCGGTCTGTCTATTTTATCGGACATTATTCGTATTTGCTCCTTATCTGACAACCATTTTTTAACGGTTTCCATTGATGATAGTGGTTCGCTACCACCGAGATTTTTGTGAAATATTATAGTTTTAGGTTTTCCATTTTTAGTTTCCTCCATATGTTCTAGCTTGTACGAATATGAATATCTCAAATAAAAATTTGTTGTTAGATACGGAGCGATTTTATCGGACATGCGTTCAGACTCGTTGATGTCAATGTTTTTACGAAAGGATAATATAACTACCCGTCTTCCCTTTTCTACCTTTTCCAATGTTTCATCGTGAGCCCCCAATATGTCTTCACCTTTTTCCACTATCGCGCGAACGATATATTTTTTCTTATTATTTGGGTCGCCTGTGCGTCTAATTATTTGTGCTTGAAGGTTTGATTACACTGGCCCTTAACCCCGCAATACTTTCTTTTTTAATTATGTTACCAATTTCCTCTGCTAGTGAGAGGTCTTTAAAGGCTCCTCGTTTGTGGGCGCGGGTAAACCGCTTCATAAACGCCTCATTCTTTGTGGAGTTTATCAGATTTGTCAACCCCCTAACTCCCAACCGTTTACTATAAGTAATCCCTAGAGATTCGGCTTCTCTTCTCAAACTTTCGATTTCTGGCGCTATCATATTTTCTGTAATATAACCTATGAAATTTATCTGTTCAATTGGATGAACATGATGTTTTTTTTTCGCGTCCAATTGAATATTAAACATATACATATATATACATAATGGAGTGTGCGACTTGTTGCGTGTAAAGACTATCTACGAAGGCATCTATCGAGACGTAGAAAATTTTCTTGTGTCGCCCCACAATTTCAATGCCCCAGATGCCCTTGTAAGTTCGTTAGTGCCCAAACTCTTTGTAGACATAAGCAACTACGCTGCCCTGTGGCTAAAGGTGAACGCGGTAGACTGGAGCTGGTAGAATTAGTTGCTGATCTGCGAAATAAATTAGCTATAGTGGAGGAGGAAAATGCCGTGTTGGAAAATAAACTATCACACGCGGACGCATTGAAATTGCATTAATGATTTCAATAATAATTGGTTTTTAATATCTCTAAAAGCGATATCGTAGAAACTTAGATTCGTAAACAAATCGTGGGGTTTTTTTTAATAATTTTATATACACATTAGTTTTATATCCGATACGCGTTATTCTTCTTAATGATTGTATTTGCGTCTTGTATAGTTGGTATAATCGCCGGTATAATATTGTAAACGCAACGTTTTTATCGTAGCGTAATAAATTACGCTGATATTTCGTGTATTCGATACCGGCTAGTGTGTTCATTGTACAGAATTTATCGTAATCTTCGTTATATTCTATTTTATTATCCATTTTGTTATAACATATGAAATTGATCTGTTCAATTGGTGTCACATTTAACTTATGTATTTATGACACCAATATAATTGGACTACAATACAACTATTGGTTGGTGGTGGGAGCTATAATACAGCTCAACTTTGGTGGTCGAAGGAAGTTCCCATGACATAGCTAACTCGTGGTAAACAAAGCAATTCGGATACAAAGAGGTGAATTGACCAACAACCTGGCCACAATATCCGCGCTGGAGATGAAGGTGTTGGCTAGTTATCACGACACCGCGTCGTGGAGCGTTTGTGCAAACTGGAAGATGAGCGAGCTGTCCGCTTGGAAGCGACCTCGGCTAATAGAGAGGCTCTACGGTCCCAAATAAACCGCATCCGAGGGACGATAAATCGAATAAGTGTCCAAATATTGAAGCAATCCGCCAAGTAATATTTAAGTTACACCATGAATAAGAAGCTATTGCAAAGGTTTTGACATTTCGGGCGACGACGCTGACTACGACAACAAAAGCGGCGACTATAGTCGCGACTTCTGCTAAAGCAGGCGCGACTAAAACATATATGTTCAGCCCTGAAATCAGAATAATCCTGATCTGATGCCAGGTCCTCGCCACACGAGAATCACTTGGCCCCCACCTAAAACAAGGAGAATCAGAAATAATCTTACTAATTTTATAATGGACAATAACCCAATTCAACTCTCGGGTAACAAAAGAGCTAAAGATAAAAACGTACCTGAGGGTCAAACAACTGCCAGGCAAATCGTGATTCCTATAAGGAGGAACTCCTACCGTTAAATGTACATGCCCATTCAGTAGGCACAAACTGTTATTTATATCAGACATCATCTGAGACATTTTCTGACTAAATAATCATTCATTCACCATTACCTCACATATTGATTGGCATTGCTATGCATTTTATATCAGACGTAACTTTCAGGTTAAACATTTAATTAGTATAAATAATTAAAAAATACCATGCCTCATTTGCATATGAAAATAGCCTGTAACCACCGCACCTCTCTATCAGTAAGCTACATATTACTAAATTATTATATCTGTATAGCGGGCACTCGTAATTTTTAGAACTGGTAGTGTAGTGACACAATTATACACTTATTTAATTTATATGAAGAACATTTTGTGTCTATTGAGTGGTCATATAACTTTAATTTACGCCGTCACGTTCGCGCGACCAATCATCCACACATTTTATTCAGGTCTGGATAAATAGATGTATACAGAGAGAAGTGTTTAGACTTAATCACTACATAGCAAATGCATATTTATCAGACACTACAACCTCAGATTACAACTCATAATGTATGTTCTCTTAGTTCATCTTACAACATAATCACTGCACTGTAAGTTGTACGGGCCGGGAAATTAAGACACCATGAAGATGACGGACTTTAAAAAACGTGACAGGGAAGTGCTTCAATTTTTACTGTGTTCACCTTTAAAACTAGCAAAAATCGCGAACTAAGCTGGGTCATCTTGGGTATAAATGCTGTCTTAGCCCTCGGTTGCTCTTTTCAGGGTCCATCTCTCGCTAATATAAGCAGGATCGAAGGTCAAAACCGTAAACATTTTTGAAAATGAAACGAGAGGACGGTCTTTACTGAGCTTTACTGAGCTCGCATACGGTCATTTCTGCATGGATTTTGAATCTGTCACTTACATCATTGATTGATTCTCTTTCAGAATATGTGCCCCTCGTTTCCACACTTTATTTGCAAATATAAAAACGGTCAGGACATCGACAGTTTCTTTCAGAAATGACCGTATGCGAGCTCAGTAAAGACCGTCCTATCGCTTGATTAACATTAGTTAAATAATTGTATCATTGTGTCACTATTCCATCAGTTCTAAAACTTACAGATATATTCATTTAGTAGTAATATTTATTTTACTGATAGTGACTCGCGGTGATATCAGGCTATTTTCATATGCAAATGAGGCATGATATTTTTAAATATTTATACTAATTTAAATGCGTCACGTTAACAAATAATATTTTCGACAGATTATGAAGTATGTTCATTGCGCATCAACAGATAAATACAGAGAAAAAATAGTAGCGTCCGTTAACATTTTAAGAACACAGTTATCGCTTCTGATATCAATTTGGAAATTTACGTCTGATATAAAATAGCAGAGCAGACCTTATCATTTGTTTTTCCAGCGGAGGTGCCCGATTGGACGAATTATCTACCTGAAAGATCCATTGGGTTAGTACCAGTCAAGCTCACCCGCCCGGAAAGTTCATCACGCTATGGATTTCATAACAGTTCTACCTAGACATGAACACGAGCAGACTGTAGTGCGCAATGCTGTTAACTCCATGAGTGCCCACCATTGGAGGTCGGACGTTAATAGTTGCTACCTGATTATACGCTTACTTGTTTATAATTGTATACAATTTTGTTAAATAAGTACATCGACCCCGCGCCCAACTATACAAATATCTGATATTAAATTATTTCGGATGCTCAGGACGGATGGGCGAATTTGGTACAGTTAGCGCATTGGGGGATCCCAGAACATGGACTTACACCATGGCGACCAGTGTATTCACAGACCAGCCTGCACATTCGCAGTCCGATCAGGGCATACGATGTTCACTATGTAATCACCGTGACAGCACAACGATTATGATCTAAACATACTTTGTGTGTGTGGAAGAGGAATTATATATTACTCAATTGCGAATGTTGCATGGTCGTAAGTCGCAGGCTCACACGCATATATACATTTACGATATAACATATATACAACCTATCGTGATATTGCTTTATATCTGGACGTTATATCATTCCGAAAGTATGCGTATGAATATGTGCGGTGGCTGGGGTTATTTTTATTGCATTTTGAAGCTATTTCTAGATGTTGACGGGATAAATATAATAGTAGGTTAGTGCCGTGAATGGAAAAAAATATCTGGCGCGGCAAATATTGTTTCCCATTCACGGCACTAACCTACTATTCTCTATATATCTGGACGTTATATCATCCCGAAATTATGCTCCAGCTCATGTAATATCCATTGACCAATTCACCTGGTGATGTCCACTTTCATTCAGTATACTAGCCGTGTGACATCAATTGACCAATCAGCGTTCGGGAGTTCTTTCTTTAAGACTTGTCATATAAACATTCCCACTACCACAACGTGACTAGATCATGTATGTCGTGCACGGGCAGCACATATATATTATATGTGTCATAGACGGTGAAGTGACAGCGGGAATATTTGCAACAAATAACCATGTAATCCTTTAAGAAAAACTTCGACAAAATGCGCTTTTTAGCCATGCTTAAGCCAGACAATGTTGTGGTTACAATATCCATTCACAATTCACAATTCACACTACTCAACAACGATATATATTACCTACGACAGGCGGTTTATAGAAATACCTGTATACACTTGGGAATGCAAACGTGTAGTACATACGGACATATTTTATTTCAAAACTGTCTGCTCAGAAAATAGTTGTCACCTCAGGTTTGAATTTACGCGTCGAGCGACTTAAAGCGATATTGACTGAATACTGAAGGTGTAGTACCGTTTAAGCGCCAGATATAAACTTCACCGAGAGAGCTTATTTGGGCTAGGCGATTTTATTTGTTGCGGGCCCGAAAGAACATTGTCGTCTGCTAGATTTAATTTACATACGCAGCAGGGGGGGGGGTGCATACATTTCGGTGAGGAACTTCCTGGGGCTCGGAGGCCACATTGTGCCTCACCGACTGGGAGTAGCACAGTTCACTAGCTAGGGCCCAGCCCCACCCCTGTGTCTCGAGTGACTCCTCCCAGCGCCCTTTTCTGAAACATATGACAGCCCCACCCCGCCCACACACCCTGGCAGGCCCCATCCCAAATGTGACCCACCACACTGGCGGGCACCCACCCCAAATTGTGTTGGGATTACACGCGATAAAGTTTTAAGTTCCTCATACAGAGTAAACGTTTATTATACAGGACAAACGCAGTAGGGAAGTTTATACTATATCTCCTTGGTTGTACAGTGGAACCTCGTTAACCGGACAACCCCACTGTCTCTTCATAACATGGGATATAACCCCGTACAAGAAAGTTATTACTATGGTGGTGAATCGCTTCCTGGTGTGCTCAATTGGAGCAGAAGTTATTTTATTACGATCTGAAATAGTTTAATATATCGCGTTAAATGTGTGAAGGCGCCGAAACTAGTCAAATGCTGGAACAAAGAAATAGAATACACAACACAAGGCGATATATATAATTATCGCTAAATGGATAGGGGCGTCCGTAATTATCATGGTCACGCTATTTTCCGTTCCCGGTATAATTATTTCGTCGTTAACTCGAGAACATCCGATGGATTACGAAGTTAAAGTCGAGAATCGAACGGCTTGCGTTTTCGTAAAGCGTTACGATCTGAGGGACGGCGTTTATTTAACCGTATGTAACCTGGACGGCTACATTTATTTCGAAATCCGGCGTTTCATCGACGCGACGGCCTCCATCCGAGGTAAACTTCTGAACCTGAAGCAGTGTTTCACCCTCAAACAGATAGCCAACACCGTAGATACTGCCATTAATGAAGATAAAATAATTAAATGAATACACAAATAGTTGGGGAGCTTTGTATCCCAAATTGTGTCTCGATCCCTTGACCCCAGTCCCCCCGCCTGGGACTGACACACCACATCGGACTCGAACATTTGGGAAGGGGGGAAGGGTATGGCCCGAGTGCTCCCATCCCACTTTCCTGAAACATATGAGAGCACTAGGCCCACCCCACCCTCGCCCCCTCACCGGTGTGGACGCACAGAATGCCTTTGCAATGACCACTAGTCACCAGCATGCATTTCGTCGTTCCCGCGTATGTGGTATTTTTGCAATTATATACAGACCCATTTGCCGCTTCCCTCGCTTAAGATTTTATTTTGTAGTGCGGAATTCTTCTCCAGGTACTCGTGGAATAAGTATATTAATGTTAGCATGCCTTCTTTCGAAATTTTACCTCAGGTATACCGCTACCGTGACCTACTTTCTAAAATGTAAAATCATCAGGGGGCGAGCTAGGCTCTATGATGCCCGGACTATATGGCAGCGGCGGGACCTCCCGGGCCAGACACGCGAACAAACATATTGCGTCCCTAGGCGGTCTAGGATGTGTCGCCTTTCTTCGGCCCTCTCTTCCATGACAAGCTTGTTTACGTCGGCGTCTGTGAGTATCTGAGATATATGCTAGTAAAGATAGAGCGCATTACTAGGTTGACCCACCACTAATTGCTTACCAAACTTTTATTTCAGATTATGCTTCAGCAAGGTCTGGTGAGTGTGTAAACCAAAATGCACCCGAATGCACATTGGGGAAAGCAGCTAATGTGCATAAATTCAAGATGGCTGCCGAAGCGTAATATAAAAATTCTTAAATGCTCAATATCATGAAAAATAGTCACATTACACCACATAAATGTATTAACCACATATATGAATATGTATATACATATTTCAAAAATCACTATAAAAAGTGTTTATAACGTTACCCCCAGGCGCGGGTCCAGGGTGAGTTCATCGGCCTGGATTTAACCCTGCTTCTGGCAAAATATCCACAAAACTCAAGTAGTTGAATAACTGTTGCTGTTTTATATTGCTTTATAATTTGATAGTTCCCAATATATCTTGACTGGCCATATACAGACAATCCTTTCTGTTCGCTAATTGGGCAGTGCCGTGAAAAGTAAGCATCGAATTTGGGAACATCAATAACAACAACAACAAAAACAACAATATTAAGTTTTTTGGTGGCATCATTTGAAATTACTCAAAGCCACATGGTAAGTTACCTAAATAATTAATGACATAATACTTCATCGTATCGGGTGCTTCTTCTTACACATTGCCCTAGAGAAAACCCAAATAATGTGACACCTCCCAAAGGCCATTTCAAGAGCACACGAACCTAAACCAGTGCAATACATATTTCCGTGCACAAACTAGTTTCCCTGTGCTGGGCTGTGTAATAGTTTTGCAGAGAGAAAGAGAGAAAACTGTTTTGCTCAGCTATGGACCGCCCCCGTCAATTTCTTTAGGTGTGAACTTAGCCATTTTTTTTGTATCTGGGGGGGGGGGTGGACAGCACGATCAATTACTGAAAGCCGAGAGGACCAGTCAGTGGCATCTACATATTGAGGCCGTCACTGAAACCGTTCCTATACAGGCAGCAACTGGACACACACATTACACTTTACATGTGTACCTGCAAAAGATGGCAACTCTGGAGACTGATTTCCCCGAAGTTTACGCACACTTTGAAAAATGTCACCATGTGCTTCGAAAGTCAGACCGATTCTGGGCAGGTCTAAGCACGATCTTGCGATTGAACAATCACTGATGAGACCACTGAAAACGTCAGGTAGTGGTCTCAGTAGGGTAGGGGATTTACAGAAGCTCAGAGATTAACATGGCTTATGTCCCGACCTGTGTATCAATAGTGCGATGCAGGAACTGGAATCGGTAACATATGTCAGTTGTTACCAGCATAAGGAGCAAGTGGGCCACGTGTGAAGCGTGATGGTGAAGATGTTGAGCTAATATTGACATTTCTTAGTGAGCGATCACCATTCGATGGAACTATACCATTTAGAAATATTGCCACAGGACTTGTTTGTTGCGTCGGACAACGTAAATTGTTATGATGCCAGAAACATGGGTATTGACATACTAAACAAAATGAAAGCGTATACGTTAAGAAAGAATGACCGTGTAGTAAACATGAATATAAACACAAAATCAAAGTTGATAATTCAGACATTAACATAGACTACAGCTGCTCTTTCAACGATTTGACTCATGTAGTATTAATGATGAAAATTTACCGGATGTATTTTCACATAAGTTGTGTGCATACCCAGCCTGTAAATTCGAAGCGAAGGATGTGTCGAGAGCACCAGATATTAAGATTTAATGTGTTAATGGCCAAACGTTCGTCAAACGTGGAACGGCAGCAATGCGTGACACAAGTGGCTGTGACTGGAGAAATGGGATTTACGGGTTTTGCGACCAGGGTATATCCATATCAGCCTGTGCATCCGCACAGTCTGATCAGAATCTACGCTGTTCGTCATTCCATCAACGAAACACTCGCTATGCTTCTACATGCTTCTAATATATATCGCTATCAGGCAATAGGAGTGTGCTATTTGATCAGGAGCTACACTCGCCACAAATCACATAAGCCACTACTGTCTGTACTGTCTGTTCCACGTTTTGCTGCCGACGAACAATTTGCTATTAAAGACATTAAATCTAAAAAATATTTAAATGTAAGTACTTTTTCATCAATAACAAAAAATTCACCCTCCTCAATTTTGTATATGATGAAACTCCATCAAATATTGATTTTATTGCGAAAATTGGGAAAAGAAGCTAAAGCAGCTGCAGGAGGAACAGAAAAACGAACATTTTTGGAAATTAACTATAAAACTTCGCTAGATAGCTTGGAAATGATGTAACTAAGAAAACAAAGGTTAAACTTTGAAAATCGGTCCACAAATTCCAAAATTATTTTAGAAAATCTATGTTTGCCCCCGTGTTAAATTCCTATAGGAGCGACATATAAGATAGGACTTGGGAAGTACTGCTGTTCAATATCTCATACGTCACTGTGACCCTAGATGCACCCATTCACCCTATCTCTATTGGGTTTTGCGACCAGTGTAAATCCAGATAAGCTTAAGCATCCGCACAGTCTGATCAGAATATACACTGTTCGCCATTCCATCAATGAAACACCCGCATAAGACCCATGTTTCCAGCAATAGGAGTGTGCCATTTGATCAGGAGCTACACTCGCCACAAATCACATAAGCCACTACTGTCTGTACTGTCTGTTCCACGTTTCGCTGCCGACGAACAATTGGTTATTAAAGACATTAAATATAAAAAATATTTAAATGTAAGTACTTTTTCATCAATAACAAAAAATTCACCCTCCCCAATTTTGTATATGATGAAACTCCATCAAATATTGATTTTATTGCGAAAATTGGGGAAAAGAAGCTAAAGCAGCTGCAGGAGGAATAGAAAAACGAACATTTTTGGAAATTAACTATAAAACTTCGCTAGATAGCTTGGAAATACTGTAACTAAGAAAACAAAGGTTAAACTTTGAAAATCGGTCCACAAATTCCAAAATTATTTTAGAAAATCTATGTTTAGCCCCCGTGTTAAATTCCCATAGGAGCGACATATAAGATAGGACTTGGGAAGTACTGCTGTTCAATATCTCATACGTCACTGTGACCCTAGATGCACCCATTCATCCCATCTCTATTGGGTTTTGCGACCAGTGTAAATCCAGATAAGCTTAAGCATCCGCACAGTCTGATCAGAATATACACTGTTCGCCATTCCATCAATGAAACACTCGCATAAGACCCATGTTTCCAGCCACAGCGACATATAAGACAGGAGTAGGGAAGTACTGCTGTTGAAGAGTATCTCATAAGTCACTGTCACCCTGCATGTACCCCAGCTCCATTTGGGTTTTGCGACCAGTGTAGATGCAGATCATCTTGTGCACCCGTACAGTCTGATCAGAATATACACTGTTCGCCATTCCATCAATGAAACACCCGCATAAGACCCATGTTTCCAACCACAGCTCCATTTGGGTTTTGCGACCAGTGTAGATCCAGATCGGCCTGTGCATCCGCACAATCTGATCAGAATCTACGCTGTTCGCCATTCCATCAATGAAACACCCGCCATGCTTCTACATGCTTCTAATATATATCGCTATCAGGCAATAGGAGTGTGCTATTTGATCAGGAGCTACACTCGCCACAAATCACATACGCCACTACTATCTTTACTGTCTGGTCCAAGTTTTGCAGCCGACGAACCTTTGGCTATTAAACACATTAAAGCTAAAAAATATTTAAATGTAAGTACTTGTTTATCAACATGATCAATAACAAAAAAGTCACCCTCCCCATTTTGTTTATATGATGAAATTCCATCAAATATTGATTTTAAAATTGGGCAAAAGAAGCTGAAGCAGCTGCAGGAGGAGTAGAAAAACGAATATTTTTGGAAATTGACTATAATACTTCTGTAGATAGCTTGGAAATGGTGTAACTAAGAAAACAAAAGTTAGACTTTGAAAATCGGTCCACAAATTACAAAATTATTTTTAAAAATCTATGTTTAGCCCCCACGTTAAATTTCCATAGGAGCGACATAATAAAGATAGGACTTGCGAAGTACTGCTGTTAAATATCCCATACGTCACTGTGACCCTAGATGCACCCATTCACCCCATCTCCATTGGGTTTTGCGACCAGTGTAAATCCAGATCAGCCTATGCATCCGCACAGTCTTATCAGAATATACACTGTTCGCCATTCCATCAATGAAACACCCGCATAAGACCCATGTTTCCAGCCAAAGTGACATATATGATTGGGAAGAACGATACTGCTGTCAAAGACTAGAGTATGTCATAAATCAAATTGTCTGGTCATTTCAATAGGGGTGACCGAAAATTGTATGGTAACATAATGCTGGTTGCACAAAACAGACAGTTAGCGATGAGCGATGTCCTATTTCATCCACGTGGTCCACTGTCAATGACATTTAATAGCAAACACAGATGGGACCATGAACAAAAGCAGCAAAGCCGTGCTTGCTAATCAGTATAGATCAAACTCTTGCCGGCTGTGAAAGTTACCAACCCCTCCGCTACACTAATCGACGGGATGACACGAATCCAAATGATTATATATTCACTCAGATGCTCGATGCCAGTGGTGACCAGTCAGGGGTGTAACTGATTTCAGTTACGTTCGAAATAACCTGATACAGTTATTTCTTCTAGTTGTGTGAGAGTTGTCTCCCTTCCGTTATCAAATTGTAGATAACCTGTATCAGTTATTTCAGTATCTATCATTTCTACACAATTTAAAAGGGAGGTAACACAAAATCAAGCGTTAACTTAACTATAGTTTACAGCGTGGTGTTAATTCCCTTGTTCATTTTGATACCACTTTTGCCATAACCGTGATAATCATGACAGCGATGGTGAATTGTATGCTGTTTTATTCGTATAATTCGACGACATGTTCAACATGTTGAAATGTTGGGATGTTCATTGAATTGGTTTAACTGTGTCTCTCACTGCTACAACATCTACAAAGAAAACAAGTATTCTCAACTCTACGACATGTTCATCGATGTTTCACTCTAAATATCTGGCATGTTCCTCATTTGCATTATATATTACGACTAATACCATGATCATGATAATTTACGTGAATACATACATCAGAATAGGGTATTTAGATAAAATATAAACGATACAGATCTATTCTCTGTTCCACGTTTTGCTGCCGACAAACTATAGGCCATTAAACACACTAAATTTTAAAAATATATAAATGTAAATAGTTTTTCATCATTGACATGATTAATAAAGAAGTCAACCTCGCCAAAAAAATTATTTGAAGAAATTCCATCAAATATTTTTTTTATTGCGAAAATACGACTTTCCTATGATTCTAACTATTGTTTTCTTATCTACATCATTTCCAAGCTATCCAGCCAGGTTTCGGAGTCAATTTCCATTTTTAGTTTCGTTTTTTTTTAACTCCTCCCCCCACTGCTTCCACCTCTCTCCCCCCCCCCCCTATGAAAATAAATTATTTCGCTATTAAATCAAAATTTGAATATTTAATGGAATTTCATCAAACTAAGCATTTTGGGGAAGGTGACAGGCATGCACTATATTAGAATAACCCGTGACAGTTATTTCAAATAACTTCCTCAAGTTATGTTGACATTCAACAAAGGTCGTATTTGTTTGTGACAAACATAACCTATACCAGTTATGTGTAATAACTGTCTCGCGTTATATTGAAAGATAACCCACAGCTGGATTTCACATATGTGCATAACATGCAGATATACACATGACTGACACACATGCCAAGTTATCTTCATGATGGTGTACATGCAATTTCCATATACCATGGCAGGCATGCACTATATTAGAATAACCCGTGACAGTTATTTCGAATAGCTTCCTCAAGTTATGTAGACATTCAACACAGTTCGTATTTGTTTTTGACAAACATAACCTATACCAGTTATGTGTAATAACTGTATCACGTTATCTTGAAAAACAACCCATAGCTCGGTTTCACATATGTACCTAACATGTAGATATACACATCATACACAGGTCTCGTTATCTTTATGATGTTATACATGCAATTGTCATATACCATGAAAAGTTTGATTGCGGCCACATTATATTTTCAGGGCTAGGATAACGCGTGTCAGTTATTTTGAATAACTTCCTCAAGTTATGTTGACATTCAACACATTTTTTGTTTGTTTTGGACAAACGTAATCGATGCCAGTTATGTGTAATCACGTCCTCAAATTATAATGAGAACAACAACCAAAACGACCATGGTGACTAGCGTCAGTCGAGTAACCAAGAGGTACCATCATGATCATAGATACTACACTGTGTTTTAATTTCACATATGCATATAACATGTACACAAGTTTCACTGTGTTCATTATGTGGTTCATGCACTCTCCATAATTATACTATATATACATATATCGGACACGATACACTTACATGGCTAGGATAACCGTGCCAGCTATTTTAAATAATTTCCTAGTGATGTCGATATTCGGTTTTCACCAACAACACGGTACCTCCTTTTAATGTATGTCTTATCAAACTTTCTGCATTTGCAAACTAATATGGGTCTGCGCAGGTCATGTAGGTTGCAATCAGTGTTTTATACAGTGGTGTCCAACGGAAACAAATTGTTTGGAAAGCTTGCCATTAACTGCATGCTATCATTGTGATATTTTATGTTTATACTATCATGTTTTGTAACCCATTAATCTAGTGTGAAAACATTATAAACGTGTTGAGTAAGACAGATGACACGGCCATAAAATGGATTATTGAAAACATCATGCTATCCTGTAACTATAATACATCATTATCATGCTGATAATCTGATAAATCGGATAAAACCACTGACCCCTCTCAGACGTTGAGTTCAGGTGTCCCTCTCTCTCTCACAAGTGGAGATACAGTTGTGAGTCACTAGGGGCCCATAAACATGATAAAATGACTGTTCCCTGTTGTTAGCATGATGTTGTTGGCAGATATTATTTTGCGCGGCCGTTCATTCTTGGGAATATATTGAACTCATAAATTTAACTTTAGGTCAGTTACACCAAATGTCTCTTCCATGGAGCAGATTATACTATATTATAGAGTATGCAAAATAAATGAATCCGCATGAGGTCCGAATGTTGTGCCAGCCAGCCTGCCAGCCAACCCATGCTAGGATTTTGTTTTTCTGTCCAATTCCGTTTGCTCGGATTATTTTGCTGTCTAATTCCCCAGGTGTGTCGCTGTAATTACCGCTATTTTGCCAGTCATCCCATCCCGCCCACTTGGCGGGAAAAACGTCGAAATGCGTATAAATCCCCCATGCCAACGGTCAATGTGAACGGTTATGTATATTTATGAAATACAATATGAACTTCGCCTCGCTTAGGGCATTAAAACATACGTTCATATTATTTAAATCATGTTCATCCCACTGGTCTGTCGGATGAGACTTTAAAGGTACATGCTCACTCAGTAGGCACAAAATGTTCTTTATAGAAATTAAATAAGTGTATAGTTGTGTCACTATTCCACCAGTTTTAAAAATTACGAGTGCCCGCTATACAGATAAAATAATTTAGTAATATTTATTTTGCTGATAGTGACGCACGGTGGTATGCAAATGAGGTATTATATTTTTTAATTATTTATACTAATTAAATGTGTCGCCTGAAAAATATTTTCGACTGATTTCGACATATTTTGCACATCAAAAGTTAAATACAGAGAATAAATAGTAATGTCCGTTAACATTTAAGGGAACACGGTTATCGCCCCTGACAGGGCTCACGCTGGGCTTCACAAATGGCGCCAAATAAATGCGCTAATAAATTGAATGTGGCACAAGAAAACACAATTTGGCGAAAGTAATGGCGCCGGTATAAAAATTGCAAAATTGACACAGTCTGCTTTTCTCAGGACACGGTCTCTGTGTGTGTATTGATAGTCCAGACTGGGTTCAATTACTCTGTATAAACTTTATTGGGAACATATTTGTTATGCATCATTAACAGGCGTGCGCCATAAACTGGTCAAGGGATTCTTTACAAAGTTAATTATCATGGTTTATCAAAAAAAGGTCACCCTATTGTGGTTTAGGAAGTGAATTTCGCCTGGTAAACAGGGAAATATCCGCAGTTTTATTCACTTGAAACAGCTGATGCGTACTTGAGATCCAGCCTCTTTGATACTTTTATTCAAAATTGCATGGAACCTAGTGTATACAAGTTATAGTTTAACCCTTAGAATCAGGGAACCAAAATTATCGTCTGCTGTTGTTATATATGTTGTTTTCTGTCAATAAACCATGGCAGCATTTCAGAAACTGAGAAAGTGAAAGTCGGTGGGTTATATGTCCCAGCAACAGCTATGGTCATGTAGGGACGGGATCTCGGTTTGAAGTGTCATCCGACCAGGCAGCAATTAAATTGAAATAATTATAAAGTGCTGTGAGAGTATGCTTTTGATGAGGAAAACAAAATAATAATCAGCAAACGACATTTCATTCATCATTGTAATTGTTAAATGCCCTGGGTGAATGAACTTGAGCAAAACAGTTAGTGAAAGAACATTTTACGGTAGATTTGTATTTCGGAACATATACGTATATGACCTGAACAAACTTAAAGTAATAATAAAAACAATATTATTGAAAAAAATAACTAGCGTTGCAAAGCCAATTTTGCTAAATATAGCAGTCCTATTTCCCGCGCATGACCTCGCGATTGTGGTCACATGATTGAAAATTACATCATCGGCTACGCCAGCGATAACATTCAGTTCTCGTATTGTTAGATTCGGTTAGTTTTGCTAATCATGCACAAGTTTTGTGTGTTAAAGGCCGTGGCTGAAAATACTCAATACATATCTTGGGGCATCATTATTCTTGAATTAAACAGCACTGCGGAAACATTTAGGGAACATTATCAGTATGCATGGGTTTAACTGCAGGACGGGGGTGATTACGATCTGACACTCCTTAGGTAAACCGTTATAATGGTAGTTAATTAGTGTGAATGGACCCCAACAGACTGGACATGCCACCTGTAATGGCTATCTGAAAAGCCATCTGGTTTGTGGCTGTACCAAGCAAGCCATTCTTCTGATAGCCAGCACATAAAACGTTTACTATTGCACCAGAGCACAGTGGAACCTCTCTAAACCAGACACCAAGAACCACTTGTGATCTTAGTTTTTATGAGTTTTTTTTGTAATTTATCTGAGGTGATAATGTCTGTTCGTGATCGCATAGCACGCAACTATGGCTCAGAATGATCAAATGCCCGATTTATAGTGAAACCCCTCTAAGCCGGACACGCTGGGGACATCCCAGGGTGTCCGGTTTAGAGAGGTTCCACTGTATTATACCATCAAATATTTAACAACGGAAATTGGCTTGAATATATTCCATACCAATCAAATGAACCGATCAATGCAGACAAATGCCCTAAAGCATAGGCATTTGGGGTGGGGGTGGCGGGGGGGGGGGTATTGTTGCTCGTTTCTGTGTTCTAATGCTGCCAGTATAGACCAATCCCTGTTTCGCTAGTAGATCTGCATACTCTAGGAGAGAGGTGGCAGGGTTTTTGCGTTTGCCATTTCTGGCTATCTGACAAAATGTTGTTTCAAGTATTTCAGTATTAGTAGGAATAAAAGTCAAAAGCCATGTATTTGCATTGCTTTAACCCTTCAAATGCAGCAAACGAAAATTGTCGTCTGCTGCTGTTCTATATATTTTCTTCTTTATCAGTAAAGCCATGGTTTGTCAGCACTTTATAATCATCATACCTCCGCAACAAGCTGTGTATGTGGTGGGGGGGGGGGGGGTGCTGGATTCAGGTTGTCTGACTGTCCGTCCGTCCGTCACTAAACTTAACATCAGAGAAATATATTCTAACTTCCATTTCCTTCATAGAACATTCTTAATATTTCACGCATGCATTCCTCTAAGGGTCTACAAATCCACGACCGTCCAACTCCTGCTGATCCTAAGGTCAAGGTCACATACTTAGTCTCTTCACAAAACTTAACATCGGTGAAATCTGTTATAACCTTTATTTCCTTCATCGAACATTCTTAATATTTCACACATGCATTCCCCTAAAACTTAACATCGGAGAAATCATGCTATGACAAATCCATGACCGTGTCGCCCCCGCTTAGCCCAGGGTCAAGGTCACAGACCCACATACAGGGGGTATTCCGTAAGCATCGCTTACTGCCAAATGTAGATTACATTGAAAATGATTCCCAAGTACTACCAAAGAATGTTTTTGAGGAGACATATGAAAATTAGAAAATAAACAGCAGACAACAAAAAGTTAAGTTTATATAACTACATACTTATTATATAATACACGCACCATGAAATTACCAGGCCAAACTATGGAGATTATGTTTGTATTTCACCCCTAAGTAACTGGAATGTTTTTTGATATGTTAATTTTGCAACTAATCCAATTGTCACAAAATGATTTTCAGAATAGTCCATTTATGGAAAGGGGGTGTTTTTGTTGTCAAAAATATGAAAATTACTTGCAAAAAGTGCAGACCCTGATGAGACGGCTCATCTGGATCTACACGTTTTGCCAATACCACTATACAGGCCTGTGGTGTTGAAAGGGTTAAATGGATAAATTCTTACGAACGTTTCAATGTAAATAGATGGCCAAGTGTTTCAGCGATCTTGCGACAGTCAAAAAGAGCAAGGTCGTGCTAATGGAAGGTCATTCGTTTCTGATCACTGACTCAGGTTATTGTGCTGCATAGTGGCTATACTGTTAGATATCAAGCCATTGGAATTGACCCATAGTTTGCGAAAAGTAGGTAATTGTCAAGCGAATGCCATTGCAGTGTTTTCGATTACAGTTCGGATCCAATGCACATATACATATCGCATACGAATACATGTACTTTGTACATATACATGTACATGCAAGTGGACGACTGTTTGACAAAAATTGGTCTTACAAATAGTATTTATCTGCCATTAGTTCATAATACAAATATAATGACAAGAACGACACCAACGGCACGTATCCCATCGCCGTGGTGGCTGGATCACAAACATGCACATTACTACGGTAATATATAGCAGTTATAGGAGAATAGGGGAATGCGCATGCATATATTGAAAGATAATATGAATAAGGACAAAGATGCATATGAAGTTTCAAGTGAATCACTCATATAGTAAAGAGCTTGTAGCAGAATGAATGTACTGAAGTGGAAATTTCAGAGTTATATGACATTGACCGATGCCCAGGGGGAGGGTGCATGCTGGGTTGTGAAATGAAAATATGGATGATAATAAACGTACACATGAAGTTTGAAGCCAAATAGTTGTACAATAAAGAAGTTATAAGAGAATGGAGAAACATGCACCCATCCACTGATCGCAATTTTCTATTTTATTTGACATTGACCTTGAACACGTGGAGTGAAATGGGTGTGGTGGGGAATGGAAATATGGATGACAGTAAAACACGTTACTTGAGAATAGAAAAAGGCACACGCTGTACAGGACGCGAATTTCTATTTATTTGCCCTTGACATGGGCATGGGAGAGCATGATGTGGTGGCGAATGGAAATATGGATGATAACAAACATGCACCTTAAGTTTCAATCCAATTGGTATTATATCAAACAAGTTATAGGATAATGGAGAAACGCGCACGCATCGACTGGACGCAAATTTATAAGTTATTTGACCTTTAACTTGGGCATGGAAAGGACAGGGAATGAAATTATGGATGATAATGAACATATACACGAAGTATTAAGCCAATAGGTCACACAGTACAGAAGTTATAGGCGAATGGAAAACGTGACGGACGGACAGGCGGACGGACGGACGGACGTACACACTGCGGTATACTTGCAAACACACTTACTTGTGCACCTGTAAATAGTCTGCACAAGAAAAAAATGTTGCACAATTATCTCTTGTTCGCACAAATATACCTGGTTAAAGATGGACAGACTGCTTTTATATCCCATTTTCGCCACTGATAGTCATATGAAGGCAATACTCCGGAGAATTACAAGCAGTGGGCACAGAGGAGTCGGGAGCTATTGTGATGTGTAACCCGGCTACATGTGCCATGATACTGCTGTTATCTCTGGTGTGTGGCAGGACTGCCAGCAACCTGGATATTTATACAATTGTGTGTCCTAATATTGTCTGGGGAGCATGGTTGTTTGTATAACTGACCTGAGCTGAATTTAATGAGATTATTGTATGTTATTTACGTCTTCCCAAGTGCGAACGACCAAGGCCATTATCTTACCGTTGTATTAAGGTTAATGTTTATAAACAGTCAGCCGTAACATTGCATTATCATTTTCCGATGCTATCGATCGCGTTTCAACATTCATAACCGTTTCCGACCAATTTCCATGAATTCTTTGAAATATCTGTAATATCATACATTTAATATTGTAACGTTATACCATGCAAGTAGTGACGTAATTAGTAAGAATATATAATGAATAAAATGCTACAATATATTACTTTGTAATAAACTTTTGTTTGAATGATTATCTTGCTTAGAACACTAGTTATCTCTATTTAATGTGGGGACATATTTTTAACCACCCTGCATTTATTGAGTATTTTCAGCCTCGGCCTTTACACCCATCAAGCTATCTGATTTCAAGTACACTATCAGGTATTTTGAAATAAGAAGAATTTACAAATATTGACCAGATTAGCGCAGGCGGTGGTGTACGTGTAGGCCTACCAGTAAGGAAAATTGTAAAATGTCTATATTTTGTTGTGAAATGGTCATATTTATTATACACCATTTAGAAAGAAGTTTCCATTATAGACGCTAGAGTAATTACATCAACTAAAGTAAATTAGTAACCATCGATTGAAAAACGTGTTTATAATATTTAAAAATAACTAGAGTTGCTTTCTGTGAAATCTGAGACCCATGCAGTGCCTAACTATTATTGCGTACTACGTCTTTTTTGTTAGTATAGGTTTGTTGTTTGTTCGCAGAAGAGACATATGTTTTGTAAATTTTTGATTTCTACTCTCGTTTTAATGAAATGTTTACTGCCATCATGTTACTGTTATCGATTTTATATTTACAACGTACTTTTGTGACCAGTGTAGACACTGATCAGGCTGCGTATCTTATAATTAAGTATATCTAAGCCGAACATACTGGTAATTCAATACATAGGTCGTCTATAATCTGACACTTTTAAAGGTTGAGGTCCCTTCTGATAAAATGGTATGTCGTCCTATGGAAATAATAATAACTAGAGCAGCTTGAGCTGCATCAACGGTTTGAGCCTCAAACATTGATTTCATGTGTAACTAAGCTTTAGCCCAATGTGTAAACTATCGGTTGCAAAAAGAATTTCTGAAGTTTTAGAATGAACAGTCCAACATTATTGTGTTCACATCATCACACCGATGTGGGGCCGGTTAGTTTAGAGGTAGAGCGATGGACTCGGAGCGAGGGATACCGGGTTCGATCCTCAGCCAAAGTTTTAGCTAAAGGACTGAAATATCGACTACAGCAAAAACAATTGAAATCGAATGATAAATAACGAAGCTGACGTCACATCCGTTTGCTCTATTTTGAAAACTTGAAAAAATACGTTCATCTTTGACATAGAAATAGAGCCGTAAAGTAGTCAAGATATAGCTCTGAAAATTATCATCTTTCATGCGGCTGACACTCCCCTATCACCCTGGCAAGAAATTATGTTGCTGACAGTACTGTACAAATTGGAAAACGTTTGTAAAGACCACCCGTTATCCGCCGAAATTCGGCAAAATCGTTGAAAAGTATGTACATTTTTCAAATTCAAATGCATATAGATCTTTTATTTGAGCAGATAGCCGAAAACTGTCTGCGAATCTGAATCTCTGAGTCTCTGCTCACACTTGATCCGAATCGGTATGCAAAATTTGAAGTCGATCCGACCAGCGGTTTGGTGTAGATGGAGGGAGCCCGTAAGTCAGCGGATGATTATTTTTCGATAGTTATCGCCCTTAAATGGCAGTTTACGCCATTTGTAAATACACCTAATAAAACGGAAATATGCAATATTCCGCCAGTGAAGTTTTCGTTTGTTTTTCACCATAGGCCGGGCACAAGCGGGAAAGTTTTAGCTAAAGGACTGAAATATCGACTGCAGCAAGAAATTTTGAAATCTATTGATAAATAACGAAGCTGACGTCACATCCGTTTGCTCTATTTTGAAAACTTGAAAAAAAGACGTTCATCTTTGACATCCAATAGAACCGGAAGTAGTCAAGATAGAGCTCTGAAAAATTATCATCTTTTATGCGCCTGACACTCCCCTATCACACTGGCAAGAAATTATGTTGCTGACATTACTGTACAAATTGGAAAACGTTTGTTAAAGACCACCCGTTATCAGCCGAAAATTGGCAAATCGGCAAAAATTCGGCAAAATCGTTGAAAAGTATGTACATTTTTCAACTTCAAATGCCTATAGCTCTCTTATTTGACCAGATAGCCGAGAACACAAAAAGAATTTTTGAAATCGGTTGGAAAATAAGGAAGTTATAGAAAGTTATAGAAAATATGACGTCACTTCCGGTTTCGTGGAAAGTGGCTTTAAGATATTTCTGAAAATCTCTGAGTCTCTGCTCACACTTGATCCGAATCGGCATGCAAAATTTGAAGTCGATCCGACCAGCCGCCTCAAACCTAATAATTCCGAATGTTGGTGCGTCAACTATTGTGTGTACTTGCCGCGCGATGCGCTGGTAAACAAATCACTGCATATGTATCCGGTTTATGGAGGTTCCCTTGTACAGCAGGTATTGGCGCATTACACGAATTTGGGGCACGTAGTGTATTATTGCAGATGAAAGTGAAACGTTAGCCGTTTGTCCATTTGAAACAAATAATTACTGAGCACAGCTGGAAACCGTATGGTCAGTTTGCAAGCAGCGGCAAGTGGCACGGTGCTAATTTCACAATCGGATACTTGATACACATGATACACCGATAATCTATTCCGGAAGAGGCATTAGCTACGGCAATTGATAGGGTTTACCGCTGTATTGAAGGCGGAAGGCTAAATGTTCCAAAGTTTACCCATTCTAATACTACACTTGTACAGTTTAAAACAAAAAAGATGATCAGTCATCATTTATCATTTATAAAAAAAAATGTTTATCATCAGAAATATTTAGCAGCATACGGTGTACAAGAGCACAGTAGTGTATAGTCGTGATAATAAGCCAAGCAACGGGTTCGAAACCCTATTTAACCTGTAGGGTATGGAGAAAACCCCAAATGAGAGCTGAATATCTACATAAAACTGTAATATATTCAGCTTGATATTAGAACACAAGTCCCCAGTGACATTGACCTCGGTGCACATTATATACGTGTATTCATGACCGTATCCATAGTAAAGAGGCAGCGGCGCAATTCAAATGTTAAAATGTTTTGTGCAATAGTGTAGTAGAAATTATAGGATATAACCAACAACTTCCGCTGAACGGCGTCTGCTGCTAGTGATCAGTCATATTAAACGTTTCTATTATTTTAGATGCCATGGTGTTGAAATAAACTGAACAGCGATTTGAAAGCGCCGCTAGATAATGTTATAGTTTATAGATGAAATAATACAGAAATAACCATTAATTAAATCTGCATAGCATGCAATATTAATGTGATAACATAATAAACAAACTGCAGAAGAAAAGTAAACTATCAGTTTGAAATGTATATGGGCCGCACTCTGTGAAAACCAGCCTTAATGACAAAATTTTCGATTTTCACTTTTTTGCATTTTCTGATGCGGACACCTTTCAAAAACAATATTCTGAAAAGAAAATGTAATTATGTTTCATAGTTTTGTTTTATCTCACGTTTTGTAGCACCATGTGAATCACGCACGGAAAAAAACGTAACGTGAAACGGCGACATTTTGTACAATGCAACTCAACAGCCTACAGTACTTTGCTGATAAGTTACACTAAATGTATCTACAAATGTTAGTATGTATAATATCAAACATTGAACAGAATACAACTATGATATGCACATGTAGTGAACAAAACAAACGCACCACTATCGATTTTAAATCTATAATTAGCCGACCTGTGGCTTCGTAATTTTCCACCATCGCCATAATAGATTCATATAAATATGTCGTCAGAAAGATACATTGCACTTATCTCAGAATTTAGGCCAGAATATAATTGACGTCATTTACAGTTAATTGTGACGTCATTTATTGATGTAGACATTACGTCACCAAAGACCAAAAACTAAACGGCATGCCTGGTGTTTGAAATTGTAAATTATATGCACATCGTATCGGTGATTGAAACAAATTCATATTTTTTCTGTAGAAATGAATGACTAGAATTTGGAAAGAATTTGCATAGGCCTATGGCTGCACATGCATAGCGCCCGATGGGGGGGTCTAGAGGGTAGTCGGACACCCCCGGAGATTTTTAAACAAAGTGAAAATCAACTGTCCATTCCTGACTCTCGGAATTATATTTACATCTCAGAAAGCGGGAGGAACGTTTTCCTGTGTAGCCAAAATGACTGACGGACCGGCTAATGTACATGTACCCCGTACTACATGTAGCAGGTCTATGCTAAAATGCTGCGCTGACCCCCACTCTCTCGGCTGCCCAACACTGTTGCGCGATAACATCCAGCAGGAATGTGTTGCGTGATAACATCCAGGGTATCACAAAGCCAGCTATCCGCCGTTTGGCTCGCCGAGGTGGTGACCCGTGGTGTCTGTTTTCCTCGATAATGTAATCCGTGATGCAATCACTTACACCGAGCACGTCAAGAGGAAGACTGTAACCGCCCTAATACACTAAATTTGACCCGATCACAAAATAGATTTCGTTGGAATGAGGCTCCACAGCCTGCGACATTTGTTTAGACGCGTTTAATCTGCAAATCTGGAATGTATGTGTATTTGCTTTATATTATTTACACGCCTCCGACTAAAACGGCCCTTTGATAAAAAAAAAACAAAGCACACAGACGTACATTGTTCAACACAATGCACATGTAGTAAGTAAATTAACAACGATCTGACAAATTCGGACTTATTAAATGTGTAAATGTTGGAGACCTGTGCATCTGTGCAGTCTGATCAGTGTCTGCAATGATTGCAAATATACTAGTAAAATTGCTATGCATTCACATAACCATATTTACAAGTGGTAATCTTAAAGAATATTTACATTGTTATCAAACGGCAATCGTACGGCCGATTCAATGTGATTTGTTTAAGGTACATGTACAAGTGGTAGCAGATACATATACAAATCAGTAGGCTACGTCCCTGGTGGCTACACTTATGTTCGCAGTAAGAATGCATGTGACACAATACCAACACACTAAATACTAAAACATGTTAGGCCCAGTGTCAGCATGATGCGATATGCCAGGAGCCGTGTATATTTGGCACTACCATAATTTTACATCTATGATACGCTTTTTTTTCTGAAAATTTCCAAATTGTATTGTGTTAATTTTCAAAACATTCTACAGGCGAAACAATAAATTAAACGAATTAAGCCCTGTGCCCAGTTCTATTCGTGACCATTTTTATCCAGAATTGGTGTCCCAGTTAATGAGCCAACTGTTTACATTTTCGTTACCGTAATAAAAGTAACGTTCGCGGGCACACTTCCACGTAATCTGAACAGGACCGTTTAGCACAATTAGTAAAGAGCGCACAGATGCACACCGGGTTCGATCCTCAGTTTGTAAGTACATGTGCATGTATATCTGATTATGGTCGTCAGACAGGGTAAGTTTGTTTTCTTCGAGTATTCCGGTTTCAACCCAAAATAGAAAAATACAGACGCCTCCGTCTACGCCGACTACACTTGTTCCCGTGTTTGTTTGTAAGTGTTGTATAAATAATTATAAATAAAGTTTAAAAGAAACATTCGCAATATGATTACATAATACTGATTTTGTGATGTGTTATCTAACAAATACCGGTCGCATGGTTATTTAGTTTCAAATGTCAGGGCACAAGTCGTCCATATCTATTATAAAAAATAATTTGTAATAATATGCCCATTTGTATAAAAAATAATCGACAAAATCACTACATTGTTAAAGGACTTAATGTACGTAGTAAAGAAATGCTATTTTAATCACCTGACGTAACGCACATAGCGGCTGCACACATGTATATAAATTACAAACTATGTGAATACCCCGAAATCGCCGACTAACCCAAAAACTAGCGTCTCGACCATATTCTAATTATCCCGTCAAAATTGTAAAACAGCATTTAAATCAACTTAATTCATTTAGCCTTCAAAAGGAGATAGATTAGAACCGAATTGCATCAAACACACTTTGACGCTCAGAACATAGTTCGATAAAGAATGGTTTATATTTTGTCACCGACAATGTGAAATTACAGTTTCTTTTCAACGAAATATACTCTCAAAATTCACCGGACCCATCCATTTTCATTCGGAGCATGTTCTGCAAGGATAGCGATCTGCGATTGCGAATAATAATCAACACGACAAACAACAATTTTATTCGTTTATACCTGACTGGAATCACTGGGAGCAGCCATTTTTTATTTTAAATGGCGTAGACTTATTGATGTACTTATAATTATGACGTCAGTCATGTCTGAATGACGCACATAATGGGGTACAGAGCAAACGATTAGATATTGAGGGTCTTAATGGAAATTGATTTGACATCCGGAAAATTTAATTTTAACAATTCTATTTTCCGGCGATAACGTTTTTATTTGCGAAATTTAACCGGCACACTGTGAACATGGTGAACAATCCATTTTCACCAGTCTGATCAACCAGCACTGCCATTGGTCAACACTACACATTTTTGTGACCGCGATTATGTCTTACTGACAGGATATCAAATATGTCTCACGGCACCGTGTTTCACGAAACATAGGCACTGTGTTGAGATAAATTACAATATCAACCTCGCGTTAGCCGAAACATTCCCGAAACGTCGTGGCGCAGTGGTAATGCCGACGATATTTGCGTTACACGACGTTGCCGTCGTCGTGGTCGCGGTTTGTAATCGCACCGGGTGCATAAGTTTTTAAATTATAGTTGGCTTTCTGCTAACTAAAAAATGCGAAATGTTGCAAAACTTATTGAATTACTGAACGCAAAGCAGTATAATAAGTTACTGAACATCGGTGGTTTCGAATTTATTTTTTTGCATAAGTTACATTTGTTCCTGGCCGATGACGATTTTATCATATTTGTTTTCGGCATAATTAAATAAAATAAATACCGCTCTTGGTTGAGGGAAATGTTGTGGATTACCTCCCCTCAAAAACAATATCCCCTTTGGCTATCGCCTCGGGAGATATTGCTTCCTCGGGGAGATGAATATAATTTATTCCACTACCATTTTGAAATACGGGATTTATTTCCCGAGACATCCGATAAAGAAACGAGTGCGGAGCAGGCCAGGGGAAATAAATCCGGTATTTCAAAATGATAGCGGAATAAATTGTATATTACATGCTCCTCATAAAAAATGTGATTTTGCTCTTAGACCAGCTTATAACGTTGTCACAATTGACAATTTTGACGTTAGCGTATGAATTGTTTCTTCGCCTGAAATGACGTCAAAACATGACGTCAATTACTTCTCGCGAACATCCTTCAAGGAAATAAATCCCTCTAGAATCACAGTAAACCACTGGGTAGCATGTAATATTCCATAATATTCCCCTCAATAAAATTGACCGTTTGTGGGCGATATTGACGGTCTGCGCAATATATTGAAGAATGCAAATGTGTTTGCTTTTTATTACGGTTGGTCTATAAAAGTGTCGTGTATGTGAGGTTGGTCAATTTTAGTGTGCAATATTTCATTATGTTTGAATATTATTCATCGATGTGAATGGTATTCCCTGTTGCTCGTAAGAGCCGAGTAGAAGGTAGAGGTTGCGACGAGATTTGGTGCACCTAAAATTAATGAACACCAACAAGCTGATTCACCTTCTCAGCAAGCTCTGTGACTCCTGAACATAAATTGTTACTGTCTTCTGAATCTACGACGATTAAAGTGTGCATCCAGCGTAGCTACATAAACATACAAACCCGCGAGTTTATTAAAATTACACACGCTGCTAAATAAACTCAAATTTGGTGGCCACAGCCATTGATTAAGCCGCCAAACGGGTAAACAAAACAAACCCAATTTTCTGATGGACAGAAGCACACACAAACAAACGCGCGAGTTTTCCGTTATATAACTCGACAAAAATAAAAAGTCCGCAATCATGTTACAATACAATTATTTACAGCGAAAAGTATGACAGGTACATATCAGCGATATGGAAGTTGTCGTATTTATCATGTTTATCCCCTCAACACAGTGCATATGTGCCGTGAAACACGGTGCCGTGAAACATTTTAGATATCCTGTCAATACGACCTAATGACCGCGTATGAATATATGCGGTGATTGTGGTTACTTTTTTGCATTTTAAAGCCATTTGTAGGTGTTGAAGGGATAAATAGAATAGTAGGTTAGTGCCGTGAATGGGAAAAATATCTGACGCGGCACGGAAACGGGATGTGCTCGGCAGAGCCTTGCCCATCCCGTTTCCTAAGCCTTGCCAGATATTTTCCCATTCACGGCACTAACTTACTATTCTCTATTTATCACATCGTCGTATTTTACTGATATTGCTATCGACATCAAATAAACAGCGGTAACGTCTCTGGCATGCGCTATTGTCGGTACGCATGAAAGAAATATTGATGGATATCCACTTGTAGTGTGTGTATTTGAGTACAGCCGTACCATGCGTGCGTGCATTTATAAATGAGCGAACATAACTTAGGGACCGGACATAATCATCTGACTAAGCTTTGTTTTCTATATAAAAATCCGCCACTTATTTGAATCATCATTACATATAAGATAAATATATAAATATATTTGAATCATCCGTTTAACGTATGTCGAAACCACCATTGTACACAACAGATAAATAGAGAGAATAAATATGTGTTTTCGTTAACATTTTAAAGAATCACGGTTATTGCTCATGATATTAAAGTGGCAATTCAAGTTGCGTATCAACAGTATGATAATGTCAATTAACACGTCCGTTAATGGTAAATTAATGTTTATTTTGCCCGAAAATATCATATTTAAAGAATGGACGAACAAAAATAGGTATCTCTATATTACAACATAATGTTTGTTTATGCTGTTGGAGCCCAGCCACAACCTGTTCAATATATGGAATCATCTAAAATTCATCATGGACGAATCCATGTAAGTTATGTAGGGTGAAATGGTTAAATGTCATCATAATAATCGTTCATTGTCTCAGGTCACACACTGATGTACGGGAGTGGATTACAATATCGAGACTATGACCGGCGGTAACGGTCTGCAAAGGCACAGTGACTCACGTGTACGTGACACAGGTTATTGACTATATCGACGATGAGGGATTATTTACCAGATTAATAATTATTTCGACTCCGCAGAAAAAAAGGGGATGATGTCTGTACGTAAGGCCAGTGAAGCTCCAGATCCGTAAATGAACACGCTCGTACTGATCAGGAGCAACATTATGAACAGCCTGGTCACACCGTGGTCAGGTACATGTATCACGAGTTACCACTTGGTTTCTCTCTCTCTCCCTCTCTCTCTCTCTCTCTCTCTCTCTCTCTCTCTCTCTACTGGCCCAGATGATGACACAACTGGCGGTTTGAACTGACATCTCCCCTGGTAATTCCACGGGACCGTGATC
Source organism: Conchocele bisecta (assembly GCA_029237695.1). NCBI lineage: Eukaryota > Metazoa > Mollusca > Bivalvia > Lucinida > Thyasiridae > Conchocele > Conchocele bisecta. The sequence goes on from CM055272.1 coordinate 38,687,152, forward strand.
ATGATGATATACTGAACTGATGGCATGTTTGGCAACCGTTCCCTTGAGATCAGTACACACTGGTTATTGTGCGAAACTGGGAGTATTTGTTACACGGAGGGGAATCGACGTGTTCGTAGGTGGACGTTTTTTGCCCCCTGTATCGTTAGAACCGGAGGCATATAGTGTTTAGACTGTGTGTCCGTGTGTCCGGCACATTAAGAAGTTCGCCTGAGTTTCGAAATTATGTTATAACTTTTATATCCCTTGAAGGATTACTTAAATATTTCAACACAGTATACTTGTGGACAAATGCCACACATCCATGCTGCCCTTAATATGACCTTGACCTTTTGACTATGACAACTTTTTTTGAACTTTTACCCGCATTAAGACGTTCGCCGAAGCTTCTCATTTCTGTCATATCTTCTATATCACTTGATGGATTACTTTAATATTTCAATACATCATACTTCTAGACAAATGCCGCACATCAACACTGCCCGTAATATGACCTTGAAATTCTGACATTCATACATATGCTTGTGAATACTTATTACTTTGGTTAATAAACTTTGCCACAGTTTCTTCAATCTGCCGCCAGGCGCATTCGTGTGCCGACAGGCCACGTTTGTTGTTTGGATATATGAACAGCAAAAGCAGCTGATATTAGATACTCATATTATTTTTATCGCAATTTATTATTATTCCACCGATTTCGAGGAAATAAAGCGCACGGACCGCGCAAAAGTGTGTAAAATCTTCGACTGCTGGCCTCTTCAGAGTTATTCCGGCCAGTTCCCCGAACACTTCAACTAAGAACAGTCATATTTATTAATCTGACACTGCTGATGTAAACAGTTAGAATCATAGCAGTTAGTTCGAATAAACATGATAAATAGGTCCCACCAGACTGAAGTGCCACGTCTAATGGGCGTCGAGAAACAATGCTCTTACACCCAGTGTAGACCTGACATCCGGAGTGGTATGTCGTCTCAGTTAAACTTTCAAGATCCGTGATAATCGTCGCAGTAGCTCAGTGTTTATATGTGACCAGTCTTGAAGGCACGTAGCACACGGCATGTCTGTATGTTTTATTGGCTATTTAAATGTACATGTCCACTCAGTAGGCACAAACTATTCTTTATCATGTTTATCATGAATTAAATAAGTGTATACTTGTTTCACTATTCCACCAGGTCTAAAATGTACGAGTGCCCGCTATACAGGAGTGTATGACAAAATCCCCCCGGACATATCCCCCCCCCCCCATGATTTGTGACACTGGAGTACAAAATCCCCCCGTCTAAAATCACAGGTATGACATAATCTCCCCCCCCCCCATTAAAATCAAGGTAGGACAAAATCGCCCCGTCCAGAATCAAGTTAAATCATATTCAATACTTTTATTTTTTATAAACATCAAACATCAAGCACATTTAATGAAGTATTTTCAGTTGCACAATCAAACAAGCACATCTAATGAAGTAGATTCAGTTGCACAATAAACGTCAAACAAGAATATGTATGTATCGTTTGTACATTTGTATACCGATGTCGGTCCCAAGCCATATTGTTTTTTTTTAATTTTGATGGGGGGGGGGATTATGTCCTACCTGTGATTTTGGACATGGGGGGGATTTTGTCCTCCCTGCATTTTAGACTGGGGTGTGGGGGGGGGTGGGAGTTTGTCCTCCTGTGTCAAAAATCATGGGGGGGGGGGGTTGGGGGGGGGTTATGTCCGGGGGGGATTTTGTCCGTATCCCGCTATACAGATATAATTATTTAGAATATTTAGTTTACTGATAGTGACGCGTCCGTATCCCGCTATACAGATATAATTATTTAGAATATTTAGTTTACTGATAGTGACGCACGTTGTTGTATCAGGCTATTTTCACATGCAAATGAGGCATGGTATTTTTAGCTCACCTGAGCGAAGCTCATGTGAGCTATTGTTACCGCAATGTGTCCGTCGATCGTCGTCCGTCGTCGTCGTCCGTCGTCGTCGTCCGTCGTCCGTCGTCCGTGAACATTTTCAAACGTCTTCTCCTCGGTAACCATTGGGTCTATATTCACCAAACTTCATGGTCATGGTCCTTAGGTAGGGGGATTACAAAATTGTTAAAATGACGTCATTACGTAATCCAAGATGGCCGCCGTCTAAAAATAGCACAAATTCTTAAAAAATCTTCTTCTCAAGAACCGCCAACCTGATTTCGACAAAACTTGGTAGGAATTGCTCTTTCAAAGTTGTTAAAATGGTGACCCCGAGGTCAAAAATGGGCGTGGCCCGTGGGGTCAAATTGGGGTCAAATTTTATTTTTGACTGAATATGGTCATGTCATATATCAAATTGAAGGTATCAATGAGGCGATCACCCTGGTGCATTTTTTTTGTCGAAATCGGATTGCTATGTCATCCAAGATGGCCGCCGAAATGTCAAAATGTCGTTCTTTTATTAGAGTTTTCAAAATTCTTCTTCCCATGAACCGCTTGGCCCATGGTAGCCAAACTTAAAAGTTATGGTCCATGGGTGAAGCATTTTCAGATTTGTTAAAATGAAGGTCATCGCTAATCCAAGATGGCCGCCGTCTAAAAATAGCATAAATTCTTAAAAAATATTCTTCTCATGAACCGCTAGCCGGATTTCGACGAAACTTGGTAGGAATGATCAATATACATTGCTCTTTCAAAGTTGTTAAAATGGTGACCCCGGGGTCAAAATTTGGCGTGGCCCGTGGGGTCAAATTGGGGTTAAATTTTATTTTTGACGGAATATGGTCATGTCATATATCATTTTGAAGGTTTCAATGAGGCGATCACTCTGGTGCATTTTTTGTCGAAATCGGATTGTTATGTCATCCAAGATGGCCGCCGAAAGGTCAAAAGGTCGTTCTTTTATTAGAGATTTCAAAATTCTTCTTCACATGAACCGCTTGGCCCATGGTAGCCAAACTTAAAAGTTATGGTCCATGGGTGAAGCCTTTTCAGATTTGTTAAAATGGAGGTCATCTCTAATCCAAGATGGCCGCCGTCTAAAAATAGCATATATTCGTAAAAAATCTTCTTCTCATGAACCGCTAGCCGGATTTCGACGAAACAGTAGTAGGAATGATCGATGTACAATGCTCTTTCAAAGTTGTTAAAATGGTGACCCCGGGGTCAAAAATGGGCGTGGCCCGTGAGGTCAAATTTTATTTTTGACCGAATATGGTCATGTTATATATCAAATCGAAGATATCAATTGAGGCGATCACTCTGGTACATTTTTTGTCGAAATCGGATTGTTATGTCATCCAAGATGGCCGCCGAAATGTCAAAAGGTCGTTCTTTTATTAGAGATTTCAAAATTCTTCTTCACATGAACCGCTTGGCCCATGGTAGCCAAACTTAAAAGTTATGGTCCATGGGTGAACCCTTTTCAGATTTGTTAAAATGAAGGTCATCGCTAGTCCAAGATGGCCGGCGTCTAAAAATAGCATAAATTCTTAAAAAATCTTCTTATCATGAACCGCTGGCCGGATTTCGACTAAACTTGGTAGGAATGATCGATTTACAATGCTCTTTCAAAGTTGTGACCCCGGGGTCAAAAATGTGCATGGCCCGTGGGGTCAAATTTGTGTCAAATTTTATTTTTGACCGAATATGCTCATGCCATATATCAAATTGAAGGTATCGATGAAGCGATTGCTCTGGTGCAATATTTGTCGGAATCGGATGATTATGTCATCCATGATTGCCACCAAAAGGTCCATTTATTCAAGATTTTGAACGTCTTTTTCTCAGGAACCACATGGCCGATGCTGGCCAAACTTCATAGGAAGTTAAGATCCTTGGGTGAAGCATTTTCAGATTTTGTAAAATGAGTCATCGCTTAATCCAAGATGACCGCCATCTAAAAATAGCACAATTTTTTTAAAACACATGAACTCAATGTCACATTCTCCTCTGGTGTTCATGGAGTCAGGTGAGCGAATTAGGGCCGTCATGGCCCTCTTGTTTCATTATTTATACTAATTAAACGCGTTGCCTGAACAAATAATATTTTCGAGAGATTATAAAGTATGATAATTGCACATCAAAAAATAACTGATATCAGTGTGGAAAGTTACGTGTGATATAAAATGCATGCTAATGCCAATCAATACGTGGGTTAATCATGGTAATGGTGAATGTATGTTTATTTTGTCTCAGATGAGGTCTCTGATATAAAGAACATTTTGTGTGCCTACTGAGTGGCATGTACCTTTAATCTGGTAGATTGTGACATTTATATAGTATATTATTATACCTAATTGCAATTCCTAGGCGTTGCATTGGTCAATTTCATATCACGTGATAAAAAGTCGTTACTTATTGTTACTGGGGTGTTTGTCAGGGAAGGCCGTCGAGCCAACTCCCTGACGGGGGGGGGGGGGGGGGGGGGGGGGGGGGAATGTGGAAGTAGGGAGCTTGTGGCTTGTGTTTCTGTCTAACTACTTCATGCGTGACTTGGATTTGTATATTTACTTTATTAACCACATTAAAAATAGTACTCCTGAACGAACGCCTTCTCTACAATTTGAGTTTCCAATTGGTACTACAAATAATTGTAACATTCTTTCATCTGACGTTGCGCCAGACAATTATTATCACATTGAGGTGGAGAAATCAGCAACTGACGTTACTCGTTTTCTAGTTGACCGAAAGGTCTTGTGGCAGCGAAACAGTTCAATCCTGACAAAAGGGGACCATCAGCCGACCAATTCAGTCCAACAAGGGCTGAGTTACGGAGGGTAAAAGTATTACGCTACAATACTTTGATTTAACGACGGCACTGGCTCGATGACTTTGCATGTCGGGTAACATTACCCTAAACAAGGGCAGTATTTATGAACATGGCCTACACTGTTCACAATACGGCCGATGGCGTAGGGTAACTGACAAAGCGAAACGAATGATCTATATATTAAAACGTAATGAGTCTCAACATGTCCACATAGTTTCACATTATCTCGACATGTAGTGATATTTAAGTCGACATACTTGCGACGGATAAATTATGTCAACATCTCGATATCTCGATGTCAAATATATAACCACCATATGTATCGTGTCATTAGTATCTGCACTGTGGACATGGTGGATTGTTTGATCTTTATTCACAAATTCTGAGTCGATTCAAGTTACTTAGGTAGGCGTGACAGTGTTAAAATACAAGCATCACATTCATCATGATCATTAGAGCGGCATGATATTCCATGCAATACACATATGCCCGAGGTTGGATTACAAGAGGTCACACGAGGTCATACACGTGATGCAGCGACTAGTAAGCCCCGATCAGTTTGCACAGTAAAATACTCATTACTCTAGCTGGACATAAATACAGAAGGACAATGGTAATTGGCGGGTAATTTAATAAAATACTAGTACTTGGCATGTAGATTAAAGGTACATGCCCACTCAGTAGGCATAAACTGTTCTTTATAGGAATTTAATAAGTGTATAGCTATTCCACCAGTTCTAAAAAAATAAGAATGCCCTATATACAGATATAATCGTAAAGTAATATGTATTTTACTGATAGTGACGCGCGGTGGTATCAGGTTATTTTCCTATGCAAATGAGGCATGATATTTTTTAATTATTTATGCTAATTAAATTCGTTACCCGAACATAATTATATTTGCGACAGATTATAAAGTAAGATATTGCATATCCAAAAATAAATACAGAGAATAAATAGTAGTGTCCGTTAACATTTTAAGGAAACACGGTTATCGCCTTTGATATCAGTGTAGACATCTTCGGCTGATATAAAATGTATAATAATGTCAATCCATACGTGGGGTAATGTTGAATGAATGTTTATTTTGCCAGAAAATGTCTCATATGATGTCTGATATAAAGAGCATTTTGTGCCTACTGAGTGGGCATGTACCTTTAAAATCAAACAATATTTTTTCACATTATCACAATAAAACAACGCCGTTGACGTATAGCAAGGTCTGTTGATGATACCGAGATAGTATATCATGAAATATAGTAAGTATATCAATGAAATAATGATTTTATTGTGAAAATAAAATGATATGGGAATTTAACATGGGGATAAAATATATTTGAAAGTGCTAAAGGGGTGGGACAAAAATAAATTAGATAAAATGACGTAGGTTTTATTACTAGATTACTGACGCAATGGGGCGGCCGGAAAACTTCTAAAAACTCTTAGATTTGTGAGTATTGGAGTATTTATTTTCAGGCGCAATATATGTGCGCCCCTTAGTGCAAATACTGGATTTGTGACAGCAATTGATATATTTTAATACAAAAATGAATACAGAATCGTTTGTTTTACGCCCCTGCCCTCCCCGGTCTCATGTTAGAGTCGGGAGGTACTATATTGTTTGGACTGTGTGTCCATCCGTGCGTGCGTCCGGTTAAGCAGTTTGCATGAGTTTCTCCATTCTGCCACCGTGCGGGGTAGGGGGGGGGGGGAGGGTGATTGTGACGAGTGGAGGGCCAGACATCAAAGGCTCCAAGGTCGTGCCGATCTGACCTTTGATACACGCCGACGCGATGTCAACAGAGACACACATTTACGATCAATTACTCAACACATATGTATCCATTTCGTGACACTATCACGCATGGAATAAAATAGAACTTTATTTAGTAAGATTTGGCTCTGGAATTATCTTTCGCACATAATTATTCCATAACTTTATGACATCGAAATTTAAAAGTAGGATGTGCAGAAACCCCGAAAAAAGGTAAGGCAAAAACCGGCGATGCGATGCAGTAACCAATAAGATATATCGAAATATGTTCGCTCCCCCACACAATAGATATGTATTGGTAGCACATAAGAATATTCTCCTAAGACGACGATTATCATGTTTTTGTCAAACTATGTAGTTGTTTTTTGTCAAGACTTATTGGTGTTTGTCCACATTTGTTCTACTTCTTAATAAAAGCATGTTTCAGCAGCACATGAGAATCGTCTCCTAAGACTATTTGTACGTGTCCTGTTAGGGACATTTTACAATCTCGCGATCTCGAGCATAGGTTGATCGCGAGATTACGAAGTATGATAGAATCGCGCGTGTTCGTCTCGCGATCATACTTTGTAATCTCGCGATCAACCTATGCTCGAGATCGCGAGATTGCTTTTATTTAAGAAGTAGAACAAATGTGGACAAACACCAATAAGTCTTGACAAAAAACAACAACATAGTTTGACAAAACATGATAATCGTCGTCTTAGGAGAATATTCTTATGTGCTACCAATACATATCTATTGTGTGGGGGAGCGAACATATTTCGATATATCTTATTGGTTACTGCATCGCATCGCCGGTTTTTGCCTTACCTTTTTTCGGGGTTTGCTGCACATCCTACTTTTAAATTTCGATGTCATAAAGTTATGGAATAATTATGTGCGAAAGATAATTCCAGAGCCAAATCTTACTAAATAAAGTTCTATTTTATTCCATGCGTGATAGTGTCACGAAATGGATACATATGTGTTGAGTAAATTGATCGTAAATGTGTGTCTCTGTTGACATCGCGTCGGCGTGTATCAAAGGTCAGATCGGCACGACCTTGGAGCCTTTGATGTCTGGCCCTCCACTCGTCACAATCACCCCTCCCCCCCCGCCCCCCCCCCCCCCCCCCTACCCCGCAACGGTGGCAGAATGGAGAAACTCATGCAAACTGCTTAACCGGACGCACGCACGGATGGACACACAGTCCAAACAATATAGTACCTCCGACTCTAACATGAGACCGGGGGGAGGGCAGGGGCGTAAAACAAACGATTCTGTATTCATTTTTGTATTAAAATATATCAATTGCTGTCACAAATCCAGTATTTGCACTAAGGGGCGCACATATATTGCGCCTGAAAATAAATACTCCAATACTCACAAATCTAAGAGTTTTTAGAAGTTTTCCGGCCGCCCCATTGCGTCAGTAATCTAGTAATAAAACCTACGTCATTTTATCTAATTTATTTTTGTCCCACCCCTTTAGCACTTTCAAATATATTTTATCCCCATGTTAAAATTCCCATATCATTTTATTTTCACATAAAATCATTATTTCATTGATATACTTACTATATTTCATGATATACTATCTCGGTATCATCAACAGACCTTGCTATACGTCAACGGCGTTGTTTTATTGTGATAATGTGAAAAAATATTGTTTGATTTTAAAGGTACATGCCCACTCAGTAGGCACAAAATGCTCTTTATATCAGACATCATATGAGACATTTTCTGGCAAAATAAACATTCATTCAACATTACCCCACGTATGGATTGACATTATTATACATTTTATATCAGCCGAAGATGTCTACACTGATATCAAAGGCGATAACCGTGTTTCCTTAAAATGTTAACGGACACTACTATTTATTCTCTGTATTTATTTTTGGATATGCAATATCTTACTTTATAATCTGTCGCAAATATAATTATGTTCGGGTAACGAATTTAATTAGCATAAATAATTAAAAAATATCATGCCTCATTTGCATAGGAAAATAACCTGATACCACCGCGCGTCACTATCAGTAAAATACATATTACTTTACGATTATATCTGTATATAGGGCATTCTTATTTTTTTTTTTTAGAACTGGTGGAATAGCTATACACTTATTAAATTCCTATAAAGAACAGTTTATGCCTACTGAGTGGGCATGTACCTTTAATCTACATGCCAAGTACTAGTATTTATTAAATTACCCGCCAATTACCATTGTCCTTCTGTATTTATGTCCAGCTAGAGTAATGAGTATTTTACTGTGCAAACTGATCGGGGCTTACTAGTCGCTGCATCACGTGTATGACCTCGTGTGACCTCTTGTAATCCAACCTCGGGCATATGTGTATTGCATGGAATATCATGCCGCTCTAATGATCATGATGAATGTGATGCTTGTATTTTAACACTGTCACGCCTACCTAAGTAACTTGAATCGACTCAGAATTTGTGAATAAAGATCAAACAATCCACCATGTCCACAGTGCAGATACTAATGACACGATACATATGGTGGTTATATATTTGACATCGAGATATCGAGATGTTGACATAATTTATCCGTCGCAAGTATGTCGACTTAAATATCACTACATGTCGAGATAATGTGAAACTATGTGGACATGTTGAGACTCATTACGTTTTAATATATGATCATTCGTTTCGCTTTGTCAGTTACCCTACGCCATCGGCCGTATTGTGAACAGTGTAGGCCATGTTCATAATACTGCCCTTGTTTAGGGTAATGTTACCCGACATGCAAAGTCATCGAGCCAGTGCCGTCGTTAAATCAAAGTATTGTAGCGTAATACTTTTACCCTCCGTAACTCAGCCCTTGTTGGACTGAATTGGTCGGCTGATGGTCCCCTTTTGTCAGGATTGAACTGTTTCGCTGCCACAAGACCTTTCGGTCAACTAGAAAACGAGTAACGTCAGTTGCTGATTTCTCCACCTCAATGTGATAATAATTGTCTGGCGCAACGTCAGATGAAAGAATGTTACAATTATTTGTAGTACCAATTGGAAACTCAAATTGTAGAGAAGGCGTTCGTTCAGGAGTACATATTTTTAATGTGGTTAATAAAGTAAATATACAAATCCAAGTCACGCATGAAGTAGTTCAGAAACACAAGCCACAAGCTCCTACTTCCACATTCCCCCCCCCCCCCGTCAGGGAGTTGGCTCGACGGCCTTCCCTGACAAACACCCCAGTAACAATAAGTAACGACTTTTTATCACGTGATATGAAATTGACCAATGCAACGCCTAGGAATTGCAATTAGGTATAATAATATACTATATAAATGTCACAATCTACCAGATTAAAGGTACATGCCCACTCAGTAGGCACAAAATGTTCTTTATATCAGAGACCTCATCTGAGACAAAATAAACATACATTCACCATTACCATGATTAACCCACGTATTGATTGGCATTAGCATGCATTTTATATCACACGTAACTTTCCACACTGATATCAGTTATTTTTTGATGTGCAATTATCATACTTTATAATCTCTCGAAAATATTATTTGTTCAGGCAACGCGTTTAATTAGTATAAATAATGAAACAAGAGGGCCATGACGGCCCTAATTCGCTCACCTGACTCCATGAACACCAGAGGAGAATGTGACATTGAGTTCATGTGTTTTAAAAAAATTGTGCTATTTTTAGATGGCGGTCATCTTGGATTAAGCGATGACTCATTTTACAAAATCTGAAAATGCTTCACCCAAGGATCTTAACTTCCTATGAAGTTTGGCCAGCATCGGCCATGTGGTTCCTGAGAAAAAGACGTTCAAAATCTTGAATAAATGGACCTTTTGGTGGCAATCATGGATGACATAATCATCCGATTCCGACAAATATTGCACCAGAGCAATCGCTTCATCGATACCTTCAATTTGATATATGGCATGAGCATATTCGGTCAAAAATAAAATTTGACACAAATTTGACCCCACGGGCCATGCACATTTTTGACCCCGGGGTCACAACTTTGAAAGAGCATTGTAAATCGATCATTCCTACCAAGTTTAGTCGAAATCCGGCCAGCGGTTCATGATAAGAAGATTTTTTAAGAATTTATGCTATTTTTAGACGCCGGCCATCTTGGACTAGCGATGACCTTCATTTTAACAAATCTGAAAAGGGTTCACCCATGGACCATAACTTTTAAGTTTGGCTACCATGGGCCAAGCGGTTCATGTGAAGAAAATTTTTGAAATCTCTAATAAAAGAACGACCTTTTGACATTTCGGCGGCCATCTTGGATGACATAACAATCCGATTTCGACAAAAAATGTACCAGAGTGATCGCCTCAATTGATATCTTCGATTTGATATATAACATGACCATATTCGGTCAAAAATAAAATTTGACCTCACGGGCCACGCCCATTTTTGACCCCGGGGTCACCATTTTAACAACTTTGAAAGAGCATTGTACATCGATCATTCCTACTAAGTTTCGTCGAAATCCGGCTAGCGGTTCATGAGAAGAAGATTTTTTACGAATATATGCTATTTTTAGACGGCGGCCATCTTGGATTAGAGATGACCTCCATTTTAACAAATCTGAAAAGGCTTCACCCATGGACCATAACTTTTAAGTTTGGCTACCATGGGCCAAGCGGTTCATGTGAAGAAGAATTTTGAAATCTCTAATAAAAGAACGACCTTTTGACCTTTCGGCGGCCATCTTGGATGACATAACAATCCGATTTCGACAAAAAATGCACCAGAGTGATCGCCTCATTGAAACCTTCAAATTGATATATGACATGACCATATTCCTTCAAAAATAAAATTTGACCCCAATTTGACCCCACGGGCCACGCCAAATTTTGACCCCGGGGTCACCATTTTAACAACTTTGAAAGAGCAATGTATATTGATCATTCCTACCAAGTTTCGTCGAAATCCGGCTAGCGGTTCATGAGAATAAATAATTTTTTAAGAATTTATGCTATTTTTAGACGGCGGCCATCTTGGATTAGCGATGACCTTCATTTTAACAAATCTGAAAATGCTTCACCCATGGACCATAACTTTTAAGTTTGGCTACCATGGGCCAAGCGGTTCATGGGAAGAAGAATTTTGAAAACTCTAATAAAAGAACGACATTTTGACATTTCGGCGGCCATCTTGGATGACATAGCAATCCGATTTCGACAAAAAAATGCACCAGGGTGATCGCCTCATTGATACCTTCAATTTGATATATGACATGACCATATTCAGTCAAAAATAAAATTTTTGACCCCAATTTGACCCCCACGGGCCACGCCCATTTTTGACCTCGGGGTCACCATTTTAACAACTTTGAAAGAGCAATTCCTACCAAGTTTTGTCGAAATCAGGTTGGCGGTTCTTGAGAAGAAGATTTTTTAAGAATTTGTGCTATTTTTAGACGGCGGCCATCTTGGATTACGTAATGACGTCATTTTAACAATTTTGTAATCCCCCTACCTAAGGACCATGACCAAAGTAGAAGTACAGTGTAACCTGCTGCGTGGGCATGTACCTTTAAGCCTTGTGGCAGTTACAAACATGTCGGGTGTTATATAAGTTCGTTGAAGATAAGAATGCACATTTGTAATTCCTATGACAAATACACAATAAATTGTAATGAGACTGACTATACTGGTTGGAAATAGGAACTAAGTACAATGTTGATAGGCCGTTAAATACTAATACACAAACAAACAAACGACCGAACCACGGTTAGGAAACACATATGTTATGAATACAGTTATATATCATCTTCTATTTTGTCAGTAATGGGATGTACAACATCTGCACTGTTTAATGTGTTGTTGCGAATATTGTTTCATTTCAACACGAAGGTTACGTTCTGTACCATTGTTCACCTATTTCTTCATTTCCGTTGGTAATGATGTTTACCAGTTTATTGTTAGCTTGTTTTAACTATAATGTTTGTCTGTCATATAACATGTATCTATGCTCTGCTATCATTGTTTTAAATAATGTTAAACAAGTATATACATTGGCATGAAGTCTTATTTCTATGTCTCGGAACATGACTACATGTATTTTAACAACATTACACTAAATGCATGTTCAGTTTTAACTGCAGATCGGTATGCTCTCGTGTAGTATAGAGATATTACGTCGGTCGAACATATAACCGATTAGTGATCATTGTAGTGCACGACCAACTGTGCGGCGGCATCTTTCCTGTCAATATTGGTCAGCGAGTATAAACCTTTCTGAGCTGCAAATTCTTCTGTTGAATGACACATTTTTAGATGTTTTCAGGAAAGTTTTACATTTCGGGGATCAATTATACAATTTATGTAACGTGTTGTATATTATTGTTATGGAGAAGTCATTGTCAAGTCAATGGCAACGATAATAAAAATACCAGTCAACATGTAAATGATATCAACATAGTGTCATCCAGATTGTATTCATATCGCGTATCCGTATACGTGGCTACGGTCAGAAACAGTTCACAACCACAATATAAATTACGTACCATGTGTGTTCAAGAAATATGTGGACTTTCCAAATCATCTTCACATTTACGGCAGGGAATTGTGGCAATTTACATCGGATTATGTTTTCTATAGAACTGCCACTTTTGTCCCGACTGATACTGATAAGTTGATGAGATATCCTGCTGTTGTTGCAAATTGTCCACTGAAAGCCAGACGTCGTCTTGCTCGGAGCGCGTAAATAACAACAGTACACAACGTGAACACCATCGACGTCGCTGACGTCACACGAGTTGATAAAACTATACGTAACATTCACCTGACAGTTGGCAGTTCTACAGAATGTTCTATGTTCAAACATCAGCTGATATAAACTTGAATAACATCCTGCATTACATGTGAAAATTGTTTAGCAAATCCACATATTTTAACACACACCATGATATGCAAATCTGAAACAATGTTGTAAAATGTGCGATATGGGCTGGTAATGTTCAATAGCAATATCCCACAATCGCAATGCCGTATACAATAGTAAGTACACTACTACTACATGTATTATTGTCACACTATGAGGTAATTTATTAGATACTTTATAACATTATGGTATATAATATATGGTGAATAATAAACCAGAAAATCCAAAACGTTTCACTATTGTATAAAATTGCCCCAGCAAACGAATGCATATGCAGTAACCAATATTAAGATACTATTAGTTGTTCCTTATTGGAGTCGCATGTACAGTCAATGGAAACGAAAAAAGCTAACAAGAAAATGTTACTTACAAAAATAATCCATATTCACATTTCTGTTATACATTGGTGCTTATCCTGCTAGTATGGAAATTACATAGTATACTGTAATTAGGAAATAATATGCACATTTAGCTGTTTACATGTATATTTTCATTCTACAAACCTGTGTAGACACGTGAATATACATGTTTAGACATCGAATTGTGTGTATTATTAACAAAGTATTGTAATACGATTCGTTTTACTGCTAGCAGAATAGTCACACGCAGATGCTGAACATGTGGACATTGAATATTTGTGTAGTTAACTGTAGGCTTTTTCGGGTTGTATTTCTCACTTGACATCCAAAGACTTTCCATGGGGCTCCAATAAGGGAACAACTAGCTTAACGGGTATGTGGCGACGTTTTACCAGTGTGTCAGTAACTTTTCATATCAATAATTAGTTATTTATATCAATAATGTCTGGATGTATTGATATCAAAAGTTGATTGATTTTGTGACGTCGAGTAAAAAATGTATATATATATATACCCAATTATGAACCCAACAGTTGGGTTATGCGATGACCGCCAATTTAACCAAGCTGACGTTTCCAAACCAATTGAAATGGAACGAAAACACCTACACGAACATGCACGAATATTATTCATATCCATGTTTCCAGTATCTGTTTGTGATTATAATGCTAGCATTGAACGACACATAATGCAGCAATATATGTAAGAGTAGATGATAAACATGTGGGTATGAATTGTATGTGTGTCGAGAACTCGGCAGTGCGCCCGATCATTACGCTGTGCGACAAATGGACCATGTACACGTATGTCGGGATCTCGCGAGAACGTACTCAAAATATGCTCATATATACATGTCACACAGAGTAGTGGTCGGACCTATTCCCGAGTTCCAGACACACATGTACATGTACAACATATTCCCAAGTTCCAGACATGCATGTACATGTACCACATGTTCCCGACATAGATGTACATGTACCACATGTCACACAGCGTAGTGACGGGACCTATTCCCGAGTTCCAGACATACATGTACATGTACCACATGTCACAACGTAGTGACGGGACGTATTCCCGAGTTCCAGACACACATGTACATGTACAACATATTCCCAAGTTCCAGACATGCATGTGCATGTACATGTACATGTACCACATATTCCCAAGTTCCAGACATGCATGTGCATGTACATGTACATGTACCACATATTCCCAAGTTCCAGACATACATGTAACATGTCACATGTCACACGGAGAAATGAAGGGACGTACGCCAGAGTGACCGACATACATGTACATGTACCACATGTCTCACAGCGTAGTGACGAGACATACATGTACATGTACCACATGTCTCACAGCGTAGTGACGAGACATACATGTACATGTACCACATGTCACACAGCGTAGTGACGAGACATACATGTACATGTACCACATGTCACACAGCGTAGTGACGAGACATACATGTACATGTACCACATGTCACACAGCGTAGTGACGAGACATACATGTACATGTACCACATGTCACACACCGTAGTGACGAGACATACATGTACATGTACCACATGTCACACAGCGTAGTGACGAGACATACATGTACATGTACCACATGTCACACAGCGTAGTGACGAGACATACATGTACATGTACCACATGTCACACAGCGTAGTGACGAGACATACATGTACATGTACCACATGTCACACAGCGTAGTGACGAGACTACATGTACATGTACCACATGTCACACAGCGTAGTGACGAGACATACATGTACATGTACCACATGTCACACAGCGTAGTGACGAGACATACATGTACATGTACCACATGTCACACAGCGTAGTGACGAGACATACATGTACTGTACCACATGTCACACAGCGTAGTGACGAGACATACAGTACATGTACCACATCACACAGCGTAGTGACGATACATACATGTACATGTACCACATGTCACACAGCGTAGTGACGAGACATACATGTACATGTACCACATGTCTCACAGCGTAGTGACGGGACGTACGCCCGAGTTCACGACATACATGTAGCACATGTCACAGCGTAATGACGGGACATACTACCGAGTTCCCGACATACATGTACATGTACCTCATGTCACACAGCGTGGTGACGGGACGTACTACCGAGTTCCGAAAAACATGTACATGTTTAACATGTCACACGGAGAAACGACGGGATGTCCCGGGATGTCCCGTCACTACTCCGTATGACATGTGGTACATTTACACGTATGTCGGGAACCCGATAGGTCTGTAACTCGGGAATACGTCCCGTCACTACGCTGTGTGACATGTGGTGCATGTACACGTATGTCGAAAACTCGGTAGTACGTCCTGTCACTACGTTACATGTACATGCTACATGTACATGCATGTCTGGAACTCGGGAATACGTCCCGTCACTACGATGTGTGACACGTGGTGCATGTACACGTATGTCGAGAACTCGGTAGTACGTCCCGTCAAGTGCTACGTTGTGGCATGTGGTACATGTACATGAAAGCCTTGAAGTGGCGAATACGTCCCGTCACCACGCTGTGTGACATGTGGTACATGTATGTCTGGAACTCGGGAATACGTCCCGTCACTACGCTGTGACATGTGATACATGTATGTCGGCAACTCGGGAACACGTCCCGTCACTATGTCTGGAACTCGGAAATACGTCCCGTCACTACGCTGTGTCACATGTGG
Organism: Conchocele bisecta; assembly: GCA_029237695.1. NCBI lineage: Eukaryota > Metazoa > Mollusca > Bivalvia > Lucinida > Thyasiridae > Conchocele > Conchocele bisecta. The sequence goes on from CM055272.1 coordinate 38,703,639, forward strand.
TGCATGTACATGTATGTCGTGAACTCGGGAGTAGGTCCCATCATTACGCCGTGTGACGGTGTGACACGTACATTCGGTCTTTACATTGTATGACATATTGGTGGCATAGGATTATGAGGTTGTAACTATTACAATAGAGCATAGCAGTTATGAGCATATAATACTTGACAAGCGATATGGCACATATACACGTAAATCAGAAATTCTGGTGTACGCAGGTCACTGTGTGCGACGGGACATGTGGTAATTTAACATGTATGTCAGTATCGATCTCGGGAGTACGTACGCACAGTCACTGCGATGTGTGACATGTGGTACATTTACTCAGTCACGTATTATTTCATGCAAATTTCATTATTATAACGCACATCAAACGCTGCTAAACACAATACTTGGGTATATCTGAACATTAATTTTGACAATATTTGGGTAATTATTGCGTGAACAGTGATCCTGATCATATTTATTCTAATTTTTCAGTATATTCTCGTACACTAGTCGATGAGACTGAATAATAATATGTAATAACAACGGTGCCTGGTGTCCCAATATACGCCCGTCGAGTATGTTTAGAATGCATATGTAAAGTTTCAGAATGAATGGTTGAAAAGCTGTGGGAGGAGTTGATTACACACATTTGGGACTCCAATATGCGAAAACAGGGTGGATAAATGAGTAAAAACGTTACATATTTGTCAAAAATACATTTTTCGGTATGAGAAGGGGAGGTGCACATCTTAAATATGTTTAGGACGCATATGTATGAAAAATGTGAGAGGAGATGCTTACACAAAGTTAGTGGTCATAAAAAGCTAACAGACAGACAGACAGACAGACAGACAGACAAACTCCATA